>VUQH01089013.1:6450-18574 GCA_015106775.1 Etroplus canarensis | reverse complement strand
TTATGCCCTCTCCCCACACACACACACACACACACACACACACACACACACACACACACACAAAGGAGCCACACTGAATTTTACTGCAATACCATTAGCAAACTCTTGTTTCTTTTTCCTAAAAAATGTCTATTCTACTTAGTTCCATTTCATATTTTTTTACCTGGTTGTTTGCACACTACCTGCAGCAGCTCCATGCCCCACAGTTTGAGAACAACTGACCTAGTTTAACACTGGCAAATTGTTTCCATAACAATTAAGAAAGACTGCACTTTCAGTTGGGAGCTGTTCTTCTCATTATGGCTTGTCGTTTCCTCCTGGAGGTGAGAGAAAACAGCAGCAAAGACATTCTGGGTGCTGTTAGGGAGCTGCATGAAAGTGTGTATACATTTGATAGGGTAGGTGTTGGGCTGACAGTTGTGTGTTTATGTCAGGTAAGTTGTTATGCCACAAAGTGGTCAGAGGATATAACGATGCTTGTGTTTGTGCGTGTGTTGATGGGGTTACATGTATTATTTGCTCACTGTTTGTCTGTTGGTGTGTCTGTGTATGTTTAAGTGTTTAGCTGCTGTCAGATGGGCTTCCTCTTTAATCTGTGCAGACAGCTTTGTAATTGGAGCACTGCATGAAGAGCAGCTCAAAGTGTGAAAGATGAAGAAATAATAGAGGTGGAGGATGGGCGTGTGTGTGTGTGTGTGTGGGGGGGGGGGGGGGGGGGGGGGGGGGGGGGGGGGGGGGGGGGGGGGGGGGGGGGGGGGGGGGGGGGGGGGGGGGGGGGGGGGGGGGGGGGGGGGGGGGGGGGGGGGGGGGGGGGGGGTGTAGTGGGTGGATGGGGTTGAGAGCCCAGGGACTGGCGGCAGTATTCCTGGGGATGAGGGGGTTCTTAGGCCGTCTCCGGGGCAACAACATCATTGTCTGGTTCGATTTATTCGATCCCCACCTGTTTGCCCCCTCGATCTGGTCAAAAGCAGTTGAGTGCTTGTCTGAATGGATTCCAAAGGCAGCAGTAAGAGCCTGGCAAATTTTCATTTCAATGCATTTCAAACGCATTACAAACAGTTTCACTTTCAATTCTCCCCCATCATGGGCCCCTATATAATGTGGTTCTCTCATCTGGTTCCAGCCTCCTCCCCCAAGTACACCCACTGCACAGGAGATGAACTCACCAGACAGGTGCCATACTGCTCACCAGAATGACAATTTGCCTTTTGGAAATCAGCCTCTGGCTCCATTGTGTTCCCTGAAATTGAGTTAGCCCATCAGTAGACACTCAACAGCTCCCTCCCAACCGCTCCTCCCTCTCTCTCTTTCTCTCTCGCTCTCTCTCACTCCCTCTCTCTGTTAGGCCCTTTAATGTTAAAGCTAGCTGAGGAGAGTGCTTTCATTGGAACACTTTCACAATAGAAGCATATTTTAAATTGGAAAAGCACTGCATATTACACAATTGCTAGGGACCTGTCTAGGATAAAAGTTGTAATAAAAAACAGTCCATATGTATGTGAACAGACAGCAGGTATTCATTTCATCTGCACAAATTGTATCAGTGCATTCTTATTGCTTATTTTTTGAGGCAGAAAACGGAAGGGTAGGACTACAAAGCAAAAAAGAAGAGACACAGTTTTTAAGTTAATAAAGTCCCAGCATACCTGTGTCACTTAAAGAATACCCTATAGTATTTTAAAGCAACCACCTACAACCTGTATATTCATTAGATCTGAATATCAGCAACTCTGGAGACATTAGATACAATCAGGTCAGTAGTATGCAGAGAAGTATTAGCTGACTAACAGGATCCTTGGTCATGCCTAATTAGCTGCTGCTGGATCCAAAATTAAATCAGTTATCCATCAGGAGAAGTGGTTTAGAGCTCCATCCATCTCAGGTCTTCCTGCAGGACATCTCATCAGACCTTTTAATTATACTGTATTGCACAGGTAGCAAAACTAACCTAGTTACTGTTGCAAGGAGGCTTAGGCAGTGCAATAATGGCAGAAAGGTAAAAATGGAAATCCTAAAGCTTGCTCCAGTCAGTTGAATAAAAATTGCTGTAAAGCTGTATTGTTTGCAACTACTCAGAGCATTTATCTTATTTGTAGTACACTGAAAAGCACTTACTTCTTGCCAAACAGTGACAACAAACAACATGAAAGTAATATGGCTAATAGATGTCAAATTAAAGGCTTTGTAAATGATTTTGTTAAAACAGGTTTGTTTTTAACTGAATTTTGCTGCTGTCATTCAGTGAGAGCAGAGAGTTTAATCAGCTGTTTAATCTTTCATCATCAATGCACACCTCAAAAATTTATTTGTGATTTATTTGTGATATTGCTGAGAAAATTATTGAAAAACAGTGAATGTTAGCACACTTTTGGTTCAGATTACCTTACCACATGATTTTAAGTAATGCATGATTAAGGAACTGGCTGCATTCCCTAACAGGTGGGTATCAACACAGGTGACTGTACGGTAGCTGTCAACTAGTTGTTGGTTCAACTCATACAAGTAACTGAAGTTGGCCTCCTAACTCTGTTTATGGTGTCCTTTGGGGCTTTTTAAAAAGTTATCTGACAAATACAGCACTGTGCAAAAGTATTGAGGCACTTCTCATAGAGCAGGTATGTAACCTGCGCAGTGTGTACTTTTGGTCCCGTCTTGTTGCTAACATGGGTACAACAACACTTAGCAACTCTACTTCAATGCATTGCGCAGTACAGAGGAGGACTGCCTGGATCCAAGCAGTGAAGTGACAGAACCCAGACAGATCTTCCTGGACTCCTGTGAAATGTGTTGTGTTATGTGGCTCCTTTGTGTATCATAATATAAAGTATTTACTTCGCAACTCTGTGCATTCATTGTTCACATTTCTGGACCGTCAGTGGCATCTTTTTGTTATTGTCCCCTGTCCTCCTGGTGCGGACCCACCCGCTTCTCTCTTTCTCTCCCCCTCGTTACATTTCTCCGTCTCTCCTCTGTCGGGCTGGGCTGGGTAGCATTAACCTTTCACCTACACAGCTGTTCGATCTGGCCATGCCTCCTCTCGCACCGGCTCGCCATCAGCTGGTTTGCTGCCGTGGCTTTTTAACTCGCAGAGGAGCGTCTGGTCTTCGCTGGATCGCTGCTTATGCTCGCACCCTCGCCGTCAAGGAACCTTGGAAACACTCAGAAAATCCCCCTCCGCCTTGGAAAGGAAGTGATTAACCCACCCAGCCTGGCCTCACTCGCCCTGACCCTTTCATCAGCCACATTTGCAATATTCTGCCTACCTGTGTTCAATAAACCTGTTAACGCTGCTTCTGCATCAGATCCTTTTTCCTCTGACCATGACACCTTCAGGCATTCTCTCATTCTCCAAGATTCTTTGCCAACCTCTTACTTTGAAAGCTTTCCTGTACTTCCTCATTCCACCACCAAGTCTCCGTGTCTTCTTTCCTCTGTCCAGAGGACACACAAAACACCAGCCATTTCCCTTACCACATCCATCACATTCCACCATTTAATCATTGGTTCTGTCTTCACTCACTTCTTCTTCTTGCTTTCCAAATTCATCTTACAGACCACCATTCAATGCATCCTAGCTACATTCTCCCCTGATACCACCTTGCATTCTCCTCTTCAGGTTGCACCTTCTGTATAAGATATAGTCCACCTGGGTGCACTATCCTCCACTCTTATAGGTCACTCTATGTTCCTCTCTCTTCTTGAAATGTGTGTTCACCACAGCCATTTCCATCGCAAAGGCACTCGTTAACCTTAGCCTCGAGCTGAAGTTGTCACATTAATTGGCATATTTGATTTGGCAAAGATTTTGCCATTCCTGATGCAACCCTCTTCATTTACCTGTGCTTGGGACAGGTATTAGGAGTACACTTGTTTGTGTTGATTGATGATAACTGCTGAATTCTGAAGTGTACATGGCTATACTCTCTGCTTAGATTTTACCAAATCCTGCAAAAGTGATTGGAGAATGCTTCGCAGTGCAATACATAATGACCCAAAGCACACTGCAAAAGCAACCTGAGAGTTTTTCAAGGTAAATAAATGAGATATTCTTCAATGGGCAGTCAAACAGCAGCAGAAAGCAGCAGCAGCAGTAAAGGTCTGGCAGAAAATCACAAGGGAAGAAACACAGCATTTGGTGATGTCCATGGGTTCTAGACTTCAGTCATTAAGTGCAGAGGATTTTCTTCCAAATACGAGAATAATCCTTATCTTTAAAAATGTGTTTTTGTCTAGTTACTTTTGAGCTTCTGAGAATGAGGGGATATTTCAAAATGGGTAATTCCTAATATTTAAATCAATATGTTTGTTAAACCCTTTCAATTAAAGCTGGAAGTCTGCACTCCCAATCCCAATTTGATTTTTGTTTAATTTAAAATCATTTGTTATGATGTACAGAGGCAAAATTACAAAAAAATAAATAAATAAAAATGTTAACTCTAACCATATATTACTGCTACATCTCACATTTTTCAACTGCTTTTTATCATTTTGTCCAGAACAAAATGTGACACTAAAGCAAAACCCTGTAGTGTAATGAGGCAAACCTCTGCAGACACTTCAATGTGCCATAGAAAGATGATGCTTAGGTGGTTGTGCATATTCCTGTAATCTAGCACTTGGGCATGCATTTAGCACTCTTGCTATGTAACAACTGTTATTTCCAAGCCTTTGTATTGTGAGCTCACAGTATCAAGGAGGCGTGAAGAAGATGATAGATGCAGAAAGCTTTCTGCATGCAAAGACCTTGGATTAAAGTAGGAGCCCCCCCATTCATTTTAAATAATTTCATGTTTCCTTCCACCAACTCTCTGTCTTTCCAGCACTATTATCAGAGCAATTGTGGCAACGTATTATTCAGAGGATGGCAGTCATTGTCTTATTTTCTTCAGGGCGGACAAACTTGTATTTAATATGTATTACTACTTTACAACAGGAACAAAATACACACACACTCACACAGAAGACCTGCCAGTCATTTAGCAAGAGATAATGTAAGTTTGCTAATGTATAATTCTTTCTTTTAACTCTGCCAACATAGAAGACAAGACATGTATTAATAATGATAACCTGTTAAGAAAATGAAAAAAAAGAAAAAATAATGAAAACAAACCAGTTGATTTTCCTGAATTGCAGAAAGCTGAACATGGACAATGAAGTTTTAAAACATTTTTAATAGAAATAAAATTTTGTATAAAAAAAACTAAACATGCTTCACACACTTCATTAGTTTTCATGAGGTTTTACAAATACATAGTCAGATAGCCAGGCACTGTATCTTTTTGTACTTTTTCCCCAATTTTAAGATATGTCAGGACATAAAGCAGACATCATCAATCTATTTAATAACATACATTAACTTGCCATTTAATTTGGTCAGCACTCACATTTTATTCTGCAACACAAATGGTGTTGAAAGTAATACAGAGGGAGGCATGAAAAGCAGCATTGGATTCACAACACAAATGACCCCACAATGTTTTCCCCAAGACATTAGAGGGCTTTTATCCTGCACGAAGCCAACTCTTAATCTGCTCAGCCAGCTCGGAGTGATTGATAGAGATATTGTATAGTTTTGCAATTAGATTTTCATTTGCCTTACAACTTCCTGACACCTCCTCCTTATCATGAGAGTGCCTGAAGAGGACATGAATTTTCTCAATAGCTGGTCCATTATGGATATCACCTTCAGGGCATATTGCACGATCCTCTCAAGGGCATACTTCATCTTA
Organism: Etroplus canarensis; assembly: GCA_015106775.1. Taxonomy (NCBI): domain Eukaryota; kingdom Metazoa; phylum Chordata; class Actinopteri; order Cichliformes; family Cichlidae; genus Etroplus; species Etroplus canarensis. Next base: position 12,845 of record VUQH01089013.1, on the reverse strand, counting down.
ATTCCCCTACTAATGGATCTGTACAGCTAAACTTTACCCTTATACTATGAATGTGTGAGAATAGCTGGTGGCAGTGGCGATAGGGTCATCCTAGATAACAGCTCACAGTGAGATCTCCTGGCTAAAATACTGTGTATTTTAACCATGAGCCACTGTTTCAAAGCACATACAGATATGCAGAGGGCAGTGGCAGCCTTGGGCTAGCTGGTAATACAAATCATGGCCTCACTGTAGCACAGATAAACAATCACTCACTAGACCTTCACCATTTGAGAACAGTTTTTAACATACAATAGGCCCAAACAATTGTTAACAACGCCGCAACAGAGTTTAAACGCATTCCAAAAATATTATTTTTTCCTTTTTTTAACAACACAACACATGATGTTAAAACTGGCATGCTCAAAATCAGCAGAGACCATCTCATATGTGCAGTCATTCTTATTAACTCATCAGCAACTTCAAAGAGAAAATCAAAATACGAGTCTGGTAAAGATCTGTTGCATTGTTGAGATGATCGGTATTTCCAGTCATTTGACGCATGAGACCGGAACACATTTAGAAATAAAAATAAACACAAGCCCCTCTTAGAAATCCATGGACCATGTTTTCATGCCTTTTTGGTGTTGATTAATCCCTTGTGATGCCTTGAGGATTTGAATATTAATTATAATTCACAAAACTGGCAGACAACATTTAGAACACCTGAACATATTCTTGATCTTAGTTCCGTTTCAGTCAGTGCTGCTGAAGATGACAGAGAAGTCTTTAAAAGAGAGCATAGCTTAAATGTAAACACTGAAAAGGAAAGCTCCATCCTTCGGTCTAAGGGCCTCTGCCATGCAAGTATTTTCATTTTTCTTTTAGTGTGTGTTCTTGTGAGGCAGACAGAAGATGGGACATTAAAATTGTACCGTTATCTGTTCCGGTCCCCTGTTTTGTTCACCCCTGCATCTCATTGTGGTTTTTCTGCGCAATGTCGCGTCTTTGGGGAATTTCTGATCACCACCCACACAAAGGCATCCATCTTTTTTTGCCAGCTGTCTCAAATTCCAGTGCATGTTTTTATTTCTTTTTTTTTCCTCTCTGCCGGGATGGAAATCCTGAATTATGATAAGAACCATTGTCCTTTAGATTGCATGGTTGCTGTAGCTGATGTAGGTTTGCTTTGTTGAGAAAGCTGAAAGAGAAGAATGAGAGAGAATATTGAGAGTCAAATGCAGTCGAGGTGAACTATTGTAACTTAAGATATTGGGATGATTTGGGCGTGAAGCAGTTTTGTTTAGATGTTTTCCTGCACTAACAAGTGTGAGAAACTGTCACAAAAAAACTGAAAATTGTATTTACTTCCTGATTAGTTCTTATAGCACTGTGCAGTATTGGTACCAATAATTCCTAATAAAAATACAAAAAAAAAATGGTTCTTTGGTCATATTTTCCCCCCAGCATGTGCCAGATGTAGCCATTACCTTTAGCCAGCACCAGCATTTCTTTTTCTCGCTGCTATCAGGACTCAACTTTCCAGATGTCTCCCCAGACCATGTTAGCTGATTCGCTGAGGTGGAGCAGATAAATCCTGACATATCGCCACTAGATCTCAGCAGTTGTAGGAGCTGGCCCAGGCAGGAATTTTTCAATTTCATCAAGCCATATATCCACACCGGCGATGACAATGACAAATGGCGCTTATTCAAATAGCCATACACTGCATAGCCCCTGTAAACGGTAACCCCATCAGGATAAATTGCTGCTGGCTATCAATTCAGCGTCTTTGCCTTCTCCTCACTTATTTTAACAAAAGGCCCTTTTAACCGTCCACACAAATGCTGCTATGTTTGTACTCATGTAGGTTTTGTGACAGGCCTTCGAGCATTGTGCTACTGTTACTGCAGAGCATTTTGATATATTTTAAATTGATTACTGGTTTTGTGCTAACAGTAAACATAATGTCAGCTATTTTCTCCTATTCTCCTTTGAAAGACAATATTAGTCAATACTTTTGATTTTAAAAGCAAAAGTAGGGGTGGGGAGAGTGCAGCTTAAAAACGTGCAACAAAAGGTTCAATTCCTTACAAGTTCAAGCCACACTGAGGGAATGTATTGGATGAAAACCTTTTCCTGCCTGAGGCAAAAGAGTGTTTTGGATGTCATTTGAGTAATTTCTGCTGACTCAATTGCTGAAGTCATTATTTACCTCACTAGTATAAATCCAGAATGTGTCACTGATACAGTAGTGCCAAGCACTTTTATTGGTATTGAGATTAGGAGGCATACACAGAGAATCAGCTGCTTTCGAAAGGAAAGTCAGATGCCTCTTTGTTATTTATGATGTGTTCAAATACTGGCTGCAATTACTGATTTAAGTGTCAAATGATTATTCTTTCATTTAATGGTTTATCCATAGCGTGTCAGTAAACAGTGATAAATGCTGATTTATTTCCCAGTGTGACAGCTTCAAATTGACAGTTGTGTGCAAAATACAAAAATGTCAAAAAGTATGTAAAAAAAAAGTATGTTTTGTATGACAAAAACCAACGCTTTAATTCAGACATGAAATCATTTATGACATGAAGCTCATTCAAATTTAAGATATACCTCTGGCTTTATATGCTTTATATACAGATACTAATTATGGGGTGGGGTTTCCATGAAGATTATTCAGAGTGGTGAGCCATACTGGTCCTATATACTCTGAACAGTGTTAGAATATGTATTATTTATTGCTGCTCTCAGATTCTGTCTATAGAGTAATTATGAACTCAAGTTTGGAACATAAACATATAACCACAGTGTTTACAAGAATATTGCATTTTTTTTTCAATTAAATTAATATGCATAATATTTATAGTCATTTTTTTCCCCTCTTGCAAATACAGGCAAGCCAATCAAATGCAACAATGTGTTATTTTAACATCTCAGAATTAAATTCCCCTTTCACTTAGCATCAGCTGTAATACAACTTCAATAGGCCTTATCTAATTGTCACACTCAAACATTTTTAAAAGGGGTTTGAAAATCTTCCCAGGCACTCCATCCCACTCTGGTCCCAACCTGTAGGAGAGAACACATCGTACCCCCTGTGCTCCCGCTGGAGGAGGGAGGAGAGTTGGGTACCCGGAGGCACATGGACTATGGCTTGGGCTAAACCACTGTCCAAGCCTTTGAGTAAGGTTCTTGTAGAGGGCCAGGACCAGTATTCGTTGAATGGGATACACCTGCCTTTACAACAACGCTAATGACCATCTGTGAGCCTTCAGAAGAGGCTGTCGGGAGAGAAACTGCTTTGGGGTGGAGGCAGGGGGAACCTCCAGAGACCTGCATGCAGGTCACAGGGTCGTAACGATGGAGGGACTACCTCCGTTGCCCACCCCCTGCGAGTGGACCGCAAGAGATCTTCCTTGACAGACTGGTGACCCCTCCAGGATGTACCCTCTTGCCCAATAACAGTTGGTTTAGGGTCCAGCTAACTTTGAGTTTGAGAGCCAATTGTGAGAAAATGACTTGCCTCTAAAATATGCTATATGGCTTTAAGAAAGCAGGTTGTAACTTGTGATTGATGCTTTCATTTGCTGTCACATTAGGGATCATCTTTTCACACAGGAGTGTGGCTACTTGCAAACCCAACAAACTGTGCATAACATTTCTTCAGATATGCCCTTCGCAACTAACTGCAGAATGTCACAGACAGTAGCCCTGGTGCATAACTGTAATATACCCCTGACCTGCCATCCTGACTCCCCCTTGCAGTAGTATTTGTGTTGTAACTCATCCTCATTGCTTCTTGCGGCTGTTGGAACACTGAGTTACTAGTTGTTTCAATGTTAGCTTCGATGTTGGGTTTCAAAGAATCCATAGGTCCCACATCCTCTTCATGTAACCCCTTTCAGTAGGGTTAAATATGTAGTAGCATTCCAAGGTTACTTATCAGGGTTGCACACCTAATACATGTCAGAGATGACCAGCTTGGTGGTTCTAATTGGGCTGCGCAGGTTGGATTTGTGGTTACTGATCCCATGTTGATTTCATACTGTAATTTTGCTACAACGTGAGTAACAAAAACTTTTATCCAAACACATTTCAAAGTGAGACTGAGGTTAAGACTGCTGTATAACTGTGAGCTTCACAATCCAATTCTAATATCTGATTTTTAAACAAGGCCTAAAATATAGATGTTTGGATTTCAGATTTATGAAGAACCTGTGTAAACCCTGTTTTCTTGGCCACGTTAAAGGAATAGGCTGACATTTTTGAAACTATTCACTTTCATTAAGAGCACTAGAAAGAAGACTCAACACTCTTAACAAACAAGCAGATAATTGACAATGTCACTGCTTTTAGCCAAAACAAAAAGAGTCCATCTGTGGCCTCCAAGCAATCAGATTAATCAGTCATCCAAACTATTAGTTTCCTGTAAATGAACTTGTGAATTATTTCAGTGTGAGCTTAAACAATGTACTCTGACAGATAATAAACTCTCATTTTAAAGTTTTACAGAAGGAGATTATTAGTTTCATTATTGAATGTCAGAATACTGTATGTTGTGTAATCCATTCCTTTGTGACTTCACTCTCACACACATAATTGAGATTCCTGTAATGCTTCCTCAAAAACAATTTCCACAGCCCCACCACCAAATGAATAACAGGGGTACATTTACCAGATTCAGTGAAGTGTTAAATAACATGCTCCACATCTGTTAAGAAGGTTTTTTTTATACTGCATCCCATCATTGCATCAATTTGTTTTACTGACACAGAAGGACAAAACATTCCTGGACAAAAGCCAGCAGGTTTCTAGTTAAAGCTTTTCTCATTAGCATTTTTCTTCTTACATTGTGTTTCGAGGCTTTCGCACAACTCGGTCTTGGCTTCTCCATTGGGTCTGAGTCCAGCCTTGGGGTTGAACTTGTTGGACATGGTGGCAGCAGTAACCACGGCCTTGAGGGTGCGTGTGCGCTTGGGCACATTCTGCTCAGGGTGGAAGAGAACCACATAGACCTTGGGCATGTAGAGCAACCCGAGGGATACCGAAGCGCTCAGGCTCACAGAGATCGTCAGCGTGGTTGTCTGGATGTACATCTGAAAGAGGCAAAGATCAACATGAATGATGCAAACTGTTTAACCCTGTTTTGCATTACATATTTTTCTGTGTGGGCAGCAGCATGTACAGATAAAGGTTTATCTTCTGTGCATCTTTATAATTAGAGCATTCAATGACCTGTGTGTTGGTCAAGCAGTTGTGTCCGATAGATGTTGCAAAACTATTTAATGAAAGTTATATTTTCAAACATGTTTAAAATCAGCATCTCATCTGTTTTTGTGGTGTGTGTTGAACCAGCCAAGGCCATGGCGTTTGCTTAATTTTCTACCATGCTAGGTTTAAAAATGACCATCATGTCCACCCTGAACACCAATTTGATCACACCAGTCGATTGGATCCTATTCTGACTCACAATAAGCAGGCACATTAAAAAAGAAACAAGCTCATGAAAATTTTACACATGGTCAAACCCTCCAAATCATGGGGGAGGGCAACCCTGAGTATCATCCTCATTCATTGTATTTTAATTGTTTGCAGAGTTGTAGCAAATTAATGAGTCATCTTCAGAGAAGCAATGAAACAGAAAAAAAGCTTGAATAATTTCTATACATCATATTATATTGTGGGTGATTGAGTGGCTGTTTCACAGGAATTACTCTGTAAGTTGCAGAAGAAAATTTACAGTCCCAGTGTTTTACAATTAGCTGATGACGCATTGTTTTGATACAGGTGCAACAAAAATATTACGCAAATATTTAGGTACTACAATGCATTTTTATAGCCTTTGTGGAAAACTTGAGTATTTTTGCTTTTTCTGTTAGTTATCATGTCACCATCCACTAAGTTTTCAGAGTAATTGGAAATTTCGGATACAGTATGTAGAAACATGTTATTGTATGCTTGATGAGAACTACCAGGCAAACTGCTGGAAGTTAAAATAGTAGAAAAACTGTTTTATTTGTATGGTAGTTTGACTACTATACCACCACTGCAACTATGTAACACACAATAAGAATCTAATTGAGGCCATACAGTATATCTTTAAGGTCTACAAGTAGGCAGTTATATAGACTAATGTATGAAGACTGTAAAGTCAGGATAATGACAGCTTTTCTGGTACCTTCAATTCCACCGAAATTGTTCCTAATACAACCAAATTAATGATGAAAATGTAGTGAGATACAACATGTTGTGGTGTAGGCCTCAGGATATTTACTCTAAGAAGTACGAGAGCTGGCACTTGGCATTATCATCTCATATACAGTAAATGTATTATATATATATATATATATATATATATATATATATATATATATATATATATTTTATTATATATATATATATATTCATTTAAA
>VUQH01089012.1:2495-14735 GCA_015106775.1 Etroplus canarensis | reverse complement strand
TTCTGAAAAATATGTACAAAGAAAATCATTTAACAAAACTTACCACTCCTCTGTTCTAGGAGCACATCCAGAAGTCATAGACTTATTGATATATATAATATTGTAATATATATATATGTGTGTGTGTGTGTGTGTGTGTGTGTGTGTGTGTGTGTGTGTGTGTGTGTGTGTGTGAGGGGAAAACTTCACCATCCTTGTTTGTTGGCCAAACTTTGGAATTACTTCAGCTTTTGGATATTTACTTCTGAGAAAAATGGACACTTAGGTCTTTAGTTTGAAATTAATAATAACATGCAAGATCCACAAGCCAATAGAAAAACAGCAGTTGCTCAAACAGCTTCTTGAGGAGGGCTCCAAAGAGTCAATCCCCACAGACTCCAATGATAAAATACCCAAGAAGGAGGAAAAACATGTTTACTAGCTGGAAAGAAAAAATATTTTTGTATGTAATTTCACCCTTTGCGTCAGCGGAACAGGAACTTTAAAAAAAAAATACTTACCTATTTCGTTTGTATTAACAGGGGTGGCACTGGCCCCTGAAATCTGAAATCATGTGTTGTCATGTCAGTGCAACCATGTGCAGAAATTAGAGGGGGGATAAGGGGATCCAGCACCCCTTTTCTGTGATAAACATTTTTGTCCTCTGCAATGTATTGCTGTAAATATATGATTATGAAATGTAAAATAATATTACATGCAGTAAAAGCTATCAGTTTAATTATAGGTGGAAAAAATACATTTGTAAGTTGTGAAGGATGAAGTCACTCTGGTGTATCTCACAGTTGTTTGGTCCACTGCCTACCATTCCCCAGCTTCTTTACTTTGCAAACTGCAAAGGATCTGTGTTACTTAATTCTACCAATCAGGAAAATTAAACATATTTACTGTTGTAAACAGACTGTAATTTATTAGCTCCGCTACCTTGCTGTATAATCTTGCGCTTCTATGTGGCTGCTATATTATTATGGGGCAGCTACATCTATTAACACTAGTTTGGGGAGTTAGGAGGTCTGTGCACATTCAACTCATTCAAATTCACAGAATTTTCAACCAGTTTTAAAGTGCTTTTGTATCTAGTTGGTGGACCCAGTTAGTGCCCTTAGTGCCTTTTTGAAGCATTTTTAAAAGAATTATCTGACAAATAATATGGCTTGCTCTGCTGTCATTGTGCTAACAGACCACCCAAGAAGTTTGCATTCTAGTTTTGGTGATTGAAGCTCAAGTATTTTATTTGTATGTCACTTAGTTATTCAAAATGCAGCACACTCTTCTCCAAATTTGGTCACTGCGTGGCATCAGGATGGTTAATTCCATTGTCTATGGTATTGTTATACTGACAAAAACATGACGCAGTCAAACTAGTTTGAGATAACACAACTAATCATGTGCATTCCTCTGGTATTATGCTTTAAAAACATAGAAAGTACAAGCTTTCTATGCAAAAATAAGGACAAGAGAAGGAAAACCTAAACTTCATCTCAGGCTGAAACATATATGTCTGTCTCCCAGGTGCAATATCTTTAGCAGCCGCTAAATCTGACTTGTTCTTGTGAGGGGCCTGTATGGCAGTATTTCTTAAACTATGGGTCTGGCCTTTAATTGGATCACAGGTCTGTTTCTGGTAGGTCCTCACACGTCAAGCACACCAGTTTGTTTTAATCAGCTCAGGTCTCAAAGCAAGACTCAATTTACAAAATTTATGTCTGAGCTGAAAAGGTTTACTAAACCTGGCTATAAAAGTACACTGTGTGTGCGTCCCCTGTCAGCCTATACAGACTCCCTGCGCTATGGTGGCCGAGCCAAGGCCAGCGACTGGTAGATCCACTGGGAGTGTAATAACAGATTAATGTGGCGTGCCAGGCCCCATGACCAGACGTGTTTGACGCTAATGCTCCACTGTATATTATCCAGCTTGCAGAAATGTTGGATGTGAGCGATGGGATCCAAGGACAGGGATGTTTAGGTACTAATTACCAAACAGCAAGGCACAAGTCTCGCTCCATATTTCCTTACTCCTGTGGAAACACTAGGCAGGCTCCATTTATTTTCTTTGACTGTTGTTTCTGGCAAGGCTGCGTCTCAGTAAACACCACTCGCCCACCATTGTAAATCCGACAGGCGCAGATCTTTCAAGTTAGACTCCTTTGAGGAAAAATGGAGACAGATCGGATGGCGGCGCTCGGGTTTTCCGTCTTAATGAGAGAGTGGAGAAGAGGGATGGCGTTTGATCCCTGGCATGGAAGCCTCTATTTAAGCCTGTCAACGGTCATCACTCTCCCCCCCCCTTCCTTCTCTCTCTGCTATGGATAGAGAAACAGACCTGCACCACTGGATTTGATCAACTCAGTACAGCACACTTAACCCTTTTCAGAACCAGGATCCAGTCTCCTTCCAGTACCTTTGCTATCACCCAGAGAGACTGCTCAGCCTTCCCTTTCCTGACAACCTGCAAGCACAGATGTTGATTGATCACCTTAGCTGGAAAAGAAAAGAAAAGGCAGAAGCAGATCTGTGAAAATATTATTTTATTTGTAGAGCTTTGCAATGAGAAAGCCTCTCAGTCATCATGCTCCAGTTTCATATCATGTGTTTGTCCAAACCACACAAGAGCCTTATGGTTCTTCAAGGAAGTCGTGCTATAGTTGCAGCCCGACACCAAGCCAAAGATGATAAGCCCCAAGACAAATTTCTATCCTCTACGTGGACAATGAAACTTTTGAACTTTAACTTTTAGGCTGCGGATGTTGATGGAGTCCTCCAAGTGGAGGAAATGTCTTTCTGATGAAGAGCTGGAGGGCAGGGCTCCTGACCATCGTGGACCTGGCCTGGAAGACGCTTTTCATCGCAGCACTAATGGCTCTACCTAATCAGGCCTGATTGGGGCTGCTAAATAAATACTCTCTCCATTTATAATATCATGTGTAACTTAAGACAAAATCAATACTCTAGACAGAACACTAATAGCTCGAGGCAAAACAAACGTCCCAGCTCTGGCTGCAGTACATTTTTCAGAATGAATCCATCAGTGACATTGGCATAGATTCTTCATACTTCCAAATGAAGGCACATATTTGAGGAGTTTTCATATTTCAAATGGCTCCAAATTGGTTTTAAACATTTAAAAGTTAAAGTCAGATTCATGCATGCAAGCAGTTCAAAAACAACCTTTGTTCTAAGCTTTCAATGCCCTTATTACTTACATTTGTTCTTTCAATTGGGCACACATTTTTTAAAATCTTTTTTTTTGTCTTTAAATCAAGCTTTCAGAAGCAGGAGTGAATCCTAAAAATTAGGTAGCAAAAAACTACAGCAAGACCCGCAGTAATGAATCAAAATGAAACTGCAGATTGGAACGGTCATATTCAGCAAACAATTAGCATCAATCATCAATCATAGATGAATCAAGGTGTCTCCCCAGGAGCCAGAGCCTCGATAATAAACACTGGAGTCAGACTAGACTTATGTGAGCTCGGGAATAAATAAAGTGAACGACCTTGACATCAGCAGCTAGTCAAATGTTTGGCCGTGTGGTGGGGTAGGTATGAAAGGGAGCTTTGTGTTATGAGGAATAAATACAGACAGACACAATCACGTTTGAGTGAAAAGAGTTATGTCAGAAGGCACACAGCAGTAACGTTGGAACCTGGTTTTGAAATGTGAATAAAGTTAAATGTGTTTGATTTATTGTCTGCTCCACTTCTGTTTTGCCATGTCTGCTGAGGTGATTGAAATACCATATACACTGACTATCTAAAGCCCACCACATCTGCAGCTGAAACAAAAGACATCTGACCTGTTTATTATGACAGACAAGGATCTCAGGAAGAAGACTCAAAAGGACAGTAACATGTATGTTCAGAAGGGATGTTTTTTATGATGTGTGTTGCTAGTTTATTTTGATTGCGCTAAGGTTGGGTTACTTGGCCAGCCTCCTCGCCACATCTTTGTAGGCGGTCTCAATCTCGACGTCAGGAGCACAGGTGCTGGTGAACTCTTCACGTGTGTAGGCGTTGTTCAAATAGCGCCACACTCCTGTCATTTCTGACGGGATGTCATAGTTACGGTACTTCTTAGCAACAACCTAGGAGACAAAGCAAAGTGGTAACTACATGAACTAAACCACCATCTGCACCTATTATTCAGACTTGATTGGTTATTTTCAGCACCTTCCAGGAGGTATTTTTTGATGAGGTGTTCCAATTTGAAATCTGCAACCCCTGTAACCTTTAACATTTAAGCTTCGTCAGCTCATAAATTTAAAAATAAAAGCCTTTCAGCAATGCCCATGGGTATTCTCTACACTCTGCATTCATCAGGTAAGTTATAACCAGTAACACTGCAAGGCTATTGAAGCGTGAGGTAAGTTAAGACTATAGGAACAGTACAGCTTGGTGGTACAGGTTAGATTCCTTAGCTGCACCAAATTTCCTCCAAGAGTGAATGATTTCCTGCTACATTTACCCACTTTGTTTAGTACCTTCTTCTTCCTTCAACTGCTCCTGTTAGGAGCGGATCATCTGCCTCCATCTCACCCTAGCTCTTGCGTCCTCTTCTGTCACAAAGACATTCATGAACCTCCTCTATGGTCTTCTTTTTTTATCCAACTTAGTTGCTCCATCTTCAACATGCTATGTCCAATGTATCCGCTATCTCAACCTTGCCCCTTTGACTTTGTCCCCTAACCACTCTACCTGAACTGACCTTCTGATGTGCTCATTCCTAATCCTGTCCATCCTTGTTACTCCTAGTGAAAATCTCAGCCTCTTCAACTCTTCTACCTCCAGCTCTGCCTCCTGTCTTTTGTCAGTGCTACCGTCTCCAAACCACACATTATAGCAGGGCTCCTCACTATTGTCTTGTAAATCATCCTTTTCACTCTTGCTGCTATCCTTCTGTCACAAAGCACCTCTGACACTCAACTCCACCAACTCCACCCTGCCCACACTCTCTTCTTCACTTCTCTTGTGCTCTGTCTGTTGTTTTCGATGGTTGATCCCAGGTATTTAAACTCATCCACCTTCACTACCTCTACTTCTTGCATCTCTGCCATTCCACCTGCCTCCCTCTCATTCACACACATATTCTGATTTACTTCTACTGACTTTCATTCGTCTTCTCTCCCGTCCACCTCCACTTCTTAGCCTATGCTGTTTTAATAGTTATATTTATACTAGAAAACATTAAAAGAGACATTTAATTGTTTACAACTCCTTCCAGAGTTTTAAATAACAAGACACATGGATACTTAATGTCCAAAATAACAAATTAAAGATTCATTTTTTTAAAAATTCAAAAATCTCTAAAAACAGGTTTGAAGACCATGTGTTCCAATTCTGGTGAAAATTGTGGCCTGTGGAAAATTTTTAAAACCTCTGGATAAAATCTAATTTAAAACTTTAAATCTAACTTTCTTTGTTTTGGGACCAGAATTATGAGACTTTTGTATTTTCACTTTTTTAAAAATATTGAACTTTTCTTGTCATTTTAGTTTTTATTGTAAAAATGTTTAGTTTCCATTTTGTTTTCAATAAACTGTATTTGTTTTGGTCAGTTTTTTATTTTTTTATATGATTAGCTAAAATACAAATAACACTTTGTGGACACAGTTGACTCACAGACATGTCGACATCCTGAGTTTCAATAAACATTGGCACCAAAGCTTCATCAGGCAGGTTGTGTTTCACCATATTGTCAAAGACTAAAACTAAAGTCATTCTATATATATATAAATTCATTTTGTATGTACACAGTATTGTTTCAGATTTCATGTTTTGCTAAAGTCCAGTTTATTTTTATTTCAGCTGACCAAAATGTAATTTCAAATGTGGTTTCAGACACCAGTTTAAGGAAAAAACATTAACACTTACTAGGCAAAACCCATTCTTTCTTAATACAATACAGCCTATTATTGAAAAGCAGAAAAACATTAAGTCCTTCCGCAAAATAGAGTTCAAAATCGATGTACCAACCTTGGTTTTGTTAAATTGAAGTGTTGCTAAACCCCACTGGATGTGACAGAGGAATGCTTTCTAAAATATAACAGTCCGTCTGATAGCATTTGTGAGGCTGATTTATCTGCACCAGTCGGAAAAATATTTGGCTTGTGAAAATTAATAAAACTTTTTAATTAAAGCCAATATTACAGAAACTGACCTCATATACGATGGTTTAAACTTTGAAAAATTGTTCTACGGTTTCAAAGTTACTTGCAAAAATGCACTTTCAACTTTGACTAATAGATGGTGGTAGAGTTCTTAAGGCACTGACATTAAACCTGAGAGAAGAATCTCAGTTGAGAAGAATGAGTGGCCTGTAAGATAGAAGAAGGTGGGGTCGCCACAGCAGATGAATACACGTGTGATTCAGCACAGATTTTAGACTGGATGCCCTTCCTGACACAACCCTCCAATTTATTTGGGTTTGAGGCCAGCACAAGGAGTACACTGGAGGTGATCAGGCCTTTCGAATGTGAGGCAAATGTGTAAACTACTACACTCAAAATCATATTAGGATGATTTAATCTCCCAATACTTATAAGAATGGGCTTCCAGGCTTAAGAAAGTAGTTCATAAATCAATTAATCAACAACAATTCTAATAACTGATTTTTTTTTTTAAGTAAATCTATCAGTAACTCAAACGTTCTTTTTACCCCTTTGTTGAAGAGCAAAACCACTTTACCCCTAGTAATTTCCCTCACATGCACTCCCTCTTTACCTTGACTATGTGCAGTTTGGGCAGGAGGTTGCAGTCTGCTAAAGTGAGCTCATTCCCATCCAGGAAGCATCGGTTGGAGCCCTTCTCCTCCTCCACACTGTTCACATCTATCTCATCTGGCAAGGGGCTGTTAAGGTAGTCATCCAGCTTCTTCAGGGCTTTGGTTAAACCTTTCTCTAGAGCTATAATACAAGGATACAACTCTGTTAAAGGTGACAGAACATGTGGGGCGATAACCTCACTAGGTGGCAGCAAAGGAAACTATACAAGTCCAGCCCTAAATACTGGACTCTGCTACTACCTAGTGGAGGAATGTAAGAATCACCCGCATGTATTTTCATCTTGTTCTGTTGTGCTTGTACATGTGTGAATGTAAATGGCACAAAAGGAGCGGCCCACCAGCGTTGGCTTCTGGTTTGGTGTTCTTGATGTAGGCTGAGAACTTGGCGAAGATGTCATTTCCAGCTGTATTGGACTCTCTCTGCTTAGCAGCCAGTCTGGGATACCTGAGCAGACGGGGGGACAGAGGCAGGAGACGCAGTCAGACCAAACCATCTGGAGAGCATTAACACCTGGGCTGAAACTCAACTCAGGCTCCAAACATGTTACACATTCAAGCTGGCTCCTCGCCCCTTAAGCTTCTCACACCAAGGCCCGTTTATAATGTAAAAAACTTTACAGGCAATAAAAAAAGATTTAGTTAATCTGACGTTTTTCTCTCTAAATGCTCACACACTGACTTTGGTGTTTTTTCTGGAATGACAACAATGAGAAATTTCTTAATTTTACTAAAATTACAGAAAAGCTGATGATTTTGTAGAATTTTAAAGTTTTAGTTTTTAGTTTTTAGAGTTAAACAGCCAAAAAATACCTCGGGCACATACATTATACTCTATGTTAATTCACAATAGATTTGCAGCAGCCATAAACAACAAACAGTAATCTCTGTTAACGTCAGCCTTCATCAGATCCAGCACTCTTTTACTGGACTAAAGGGTTTCCTGTTCTTTCAGCAGTGCTGCCGAAGTGAAATAAATCCAGCCAAAAGCAGGATGTGTGTAGTCAGTGGTATAATCTGATACCGTGTTGTAAAACTCTAGTTGAATTACTTTGGAGGAGAGAGCGTCTCCTCAAGAAACTCTTCAATCTTGTTGATGTCTGTCTTGACCTCTCCGTCGAAGGTCAGGAAAGGAGGGTGCGTCCCTGGAGCCAGGTTGTGCAGATCTGCCGGCTTCCTGTAGAGAACACACAGATAGCAAAACGTCGTGAAGAACAAAGTTAGTTCTTTTTTCTGCTTGAGAACTTGCCTCTCTGTGTCCTCACCTCTTGAGATCGACAGTTGTGACGTTGAACATGACTCCTTTGAGCCAGAGGATCATGAAGAGGCGCTGAGAGAAGGGACAGTTGCCAATGCTTTCCCCATCACTGCCTGCCTATATGCAAACACAAAATGTAAAGACTTATCGCTTACTGTGAAAAAAAAAAAGATTTTCGGTTTCCACTCGTATTATTTTATTGTAAAGCTCCAGGGCAGCAGTATAGTCTAGTTTAGGAATAAATGTGTTGCTTCAGGTGAGCTGTTTGACTGGTAAGACAAATTTCCTCCTTACTGCTCGATCTTGCTGCTAAGTTCCCAGCGACTACTGTTGTAGAGATGAAGTATGTGACACTTTAGTTACAATGGTGCAACCTTGCCACTAACTAATGAATACATATTTGTATAAGGGGACTGTTAGCTAAACCATTAAATGTTAACTTGCTATTTGCCTGATATGGTTGTTCAAAGAAGTACCATACAAACATTACATAAACACACAGATATTTGTCATTGTTACAGACTTATGATAAGGACAGAATCAAACCAAATCTACACTCTGCCCATATATTATAATCTGGTATAAGTTGCATACTGAAGGGTAAAGGGAATATACGGTTCTTTTTGGCAGATTACTGAATGACAAGTATAAGTCAGTTGGGTAAAAGTATGCATCTATTATTGCTGGGGTAAAAGAGTTACTTCTAATCATATCCTAGTGTAACTGCACCAAGGGTGACCTGTGACCCAAAAGAAGTATTGAGTATAAGCTAATGTGCACTGTTAGGTCTAAAAAGGATCCAACATTCTGAGTTGCATTTGAGGATTCTTAAAGCATGTTGAGTAACATCACTGTTTCTATAGATTCATTTCTTTAAGAATGTTGTCATTACTAATTTACAGATTTGATCTGGTTTCCTCTCTTTTATTCTCCGTGCAGACCATTAAGAGTGTGCCATTTCTCTCGATCGCTCCCTACACATGTGCATATGTCTCTGTTTTTGGGAGCTGCATGTTCCTGCAAAGTATTTCTTGTTGCCTTGTCTCCCTATTGTTTATCTTTTCTCTCCATGCTTTCCTCTTATCCCAGCTGCTGCTAGGTGCTTGCTCCCAGGAGATTGTTGGTTTTCTCTCTATAACGGTGCAGGGTCTTTATAACATAAAGTATATCGAAGGGACCATGGCTATGAAATAGCAATATATAAGTAATTGTTCTAGAACTTAGCTGAATTAAATGGATGTAAAGTTTTTCAAATCAGTGACAGGAGGATTTTCTCGTATCCACAGTGGCCAAGGTCGCCGATTTCTGATAGTACAGCATAATCAAAAAGTTCTGATGGAGAGTCCTTAAAAGTCAAAAGTTGCTTTTAGTTTGCTCCCTGGAAGTCCCCTTCTGACCACTTACACTGTGTGCTCCGCAATTTCACCATAGACCTTAAACTTGTACAAAGAACAAACATCAACTTCTGTTTCAAACTGACCCAAACTTTGTATGGTAGATGAACTGCAGTGTGTGTCAGTGTGCCATCTCAAAGCACACTAAAAACACAGGAACATTTTGGCCATACTGACAAAATCTTCTTCACCATCTGGACCCCTCGCCACATTTGGGTTCCTCTAACTCCATTTATGTCATGTCAGTAAAAATTTGGTTGAATAATTCCTGTTTTGACACACTAGAGGAGATTCAGCGTGCATTGCAGAGGCAAAGCGGACCTGACAGGACTTCTACAGAGTGATCTAAAAAAAGCAGCTGTGCTGAATGCAGTCTAGAGGTGAACTAGAAGATGATATTGAACAGAAGATCAGCCAAATGAAAACTGGCATTATGACCAGAACTGAGGGGTGTGCTAAGGTGGCACACTGAAAAGTTATTTTCTCCACACCAATACAATCCTCACTCGCCACCTGCTTGATTCACTGGACTAGTCTCCTTACGACTTTGTCCACTTTCTGAAAATGAAAATCAAGCTGAAGGATTGCTGTTTTTACACACCAGAGGCGAGCAAGCACTGAAGATAGTCCAGACATGTATGAGAATAAGACCTTGAAGGTAAGAAAAGGCTCATGTAAATCAGTTATTATTTATTATTATTATTTTTATTGACCAAACTTTTCGATTACGCCTTGTAATTGAGTCTAAACATTCTGAGGGGTTTTCAGGAGAAAATTAAAAATGTATTTAATGTAGTATCTGCAAAGTACAAAGTCACTAAAACAGTGAAGTAATAGTTTGAAAAAGTATAGTATTTGCCCTATACTGTCAAAATACTTTTGGCTTCTCCCTTTTTCTTTAAGGTGTCACCACATGCATAATTTGGCAGAGATTTTACACCGGATGCCTTTCCCAATGCAGCCCTTCCATTTATCTGGGCTTGGAGTAAACTGGCTTGTTTGTCCTCTCAGCTGTGAAGTAGGGACCTTTCACATGTGAGGCAAATGTGTAAACCACTACACTATGGAGGACACATTTGATCCTATATTGTAGTGGAGTAAAAATATGAAGTAGCATAAAATTTTAAAAAAATTCAACTTAAGTATAACACATAGCTCCTCTTATGCTTTGTCATGTCCATATAATTTTTGTTATATAATAGGAATAATGGGAAAGCTACCTAGAATCACTTCCTCCCCATCATACACTTGCATACATGAAGCAATATTATGTGTCAGCATGCATGGATACTCAGAGGAGCACCAATAGTGACATCTGATCCACTGAACCCTCTGAATTATACATAGTGATTCTAATCAGCTGGTTCACTGTCCGCTGGGGTGTGCTGCATTTGACCTGAAGGCCTGCAGTCACACAGGAGCCCACAACACACAACAAATATATAAGTACACTGACCTCACGGTCATTAAATGAGATGTGACGAGTGGAATTTATTATTCAGCGTAGTAATATTTAAGTCTCTTAGAACAGTAGTTGAGTTTCATTACATCCACTTTTTATGTCACTAAATTTTGAGGTGGCTAATATAACAAATAAATAATTATTTGGAGCCACCGCCAGTCACATAAAAAAGTCACTGAAACATGTTAAAACATTTTGCCATTCATTACATGAGTCCATCATCAGCGCACAGCTCCTGGCAAAGACCAGAAAAAAAGAGCTGTGAGGCTGAAAGTAGCTGAGCCAACTATATGAATGCCAGCCATTGATGCTCTCTGTGCTGTAATGCCCGCTGTGTGCATGTGATGCCTCTGTCTGTGTATTGTTACGGCCAGGCTCAGTCGCATGGTGGTAACACAATACACAGGCAGCAGATAATAGCCAATCAACATCTAGAACACAGAGCACAAAAGCAGTCACAGACAGCTAGACCAGTAGGCCTGAGGAACGTAAGTGTATCGAGCTGCTGAGTGATCTGACGATCAGTGGGGGGGTCTCACTTCATGTGATCCATCACATACTGCATTGTGATAAACTCTAAATGAGTTTTGGTGCCCTTAGTTTGTCTAATCATGAATTTTAACAGCATTTGAACTTCCACATTTCAGCTTTTCTTTACAGTTTGTTGCAATACAAAGATCTGGCTTGATTTAACATAATTAACCAAAGTGATATATGTCATTGTGACTGGAAGACTCAGAGGAAATTAAAATAATAATTTTAAAATGTTGCTGATATTAGGACATCAGCACTCTCCACATTTCAAATGATCATATGAACTTCCTCCTGCAGCCCTACTGTCAAACTTCACACCCCGTATTTATATGCACATTTAATTACTCTACTACGCAAAGCCTTGTTACTCAATCCTGAGATTGATAAATGGTCTTCTGACATCTATCTATCTATCTATCTATCTATATATATATATATATATATATATATATATGTGTGTGTGTGTGTGTGTGTGCGCGCGTTTTTTTATACATAAGTCAGGCATAATATTATAACCATAAGCATGGCACCTTTTTGTGGGTGGGATATATTGGGCAACAAGTAACCAGTTTGTTCTCAAAGTTGATGTGTTAGAAAAATGGGGAAGCCTGAGGATTTGAGTGAGTTTGACAAGGGCCAAATTGTGATGGCTAAACAACTGGGTCAGAGCATCTCCAAAACTGCAGCTCTTGTGGGGTGTTCCCAGTCTGCCGTCACAGTCACAGCTTTCGAGTGCTCAGTGTCACAGAATTATGTCTTTTTTCAAAATCTGCACATGCTGCTAGGGCACAGTTGGTTAAAGGAAAAGCCCTATAAAT
>VUQH01089011.1:41142-55078 GCA_015106775.1 Etroplus canarensis | reverse complement strand
GAATAACATACAAAAAAAAGGAAAAAAAAATGCCAGATTAGATTATCACAAACACTCAAGTGCATACTTTTTAGAATTTATAAAAATTACAGCCGGATAGTACGGTGGTAAGACCAGCCTTTCACATGGGAGACCAGGGTTCGAATCCTGGCTGTGGCATACCTCCAGTAGGGGTCCCCAGGCAAGACCCAGTTGTTGGGGAACCAGGACAATCTGGTGAAAAGTGGGCTACTGGAGCAAGGCACAGGTGAACAAGAGATGAGAATAGGGAACTGTTGGAATACCACTATACGGGTAACCCTTCTGAAAGAGGATGTGGGACCTGTGGATTAATTGAAACAATTAGTAACCCAGTGTTCCAACATCCACAAGAAGCAACTGCTATCACAGCTTGATTGATGAGGCGCAACAAAAATACTAAGGCAAGGTGGAGCCACACTCTGAAGTAGTAGAAATAGAAGTGAAAAGGAGTAGAAGTGACAAATCATGCTTCTCTATCTGGCAGTCTAATGGACAAGTTTGGGTTTGGAAAATACATGGAGAATGTTACTTGCCTGACTGCATTGTGCCGATTGAAAAGTTTGGTGGAGGAGGGATAATGCTATGGGGTTTCTTTTCTGGGGTTGGTCTGGGCCCCTTAGTTCCAGTGAAGGGAAATCTTAATGCTTTTCTGTTCCAGAATGGCAGTGCCCTAGCGCACAAAGCAAGTTCCATAAAGTAATGGTTGGATGTATTTTGTGTTGAAGAGCTTGACTTGCCCACTGAACATCTTTGGCATGCTTTTGAAAGGTGATTGCGAGCAAGGCCATCTTATCCAGCACAAATATTCTTCTTTAAGAATGCAAGTGAATTCCCATTCTGTTGGTGTAATGTGTATGTGGCCCAGTACCTTTGTTCATATATAGTTTATCTGGCACAGGAGACATTTGCTGCAAAATACAAACTTTAACTTTCAGGCATCAGATACATTTTGCTGATAATGCTTCTGTGCTATAACGGGGTGCTTTGCAAGTGTTGCGATTGTAATTTTACGTAAGTAAATAATCTCAGTACTTCCTCCCCAGCTGACCCAGTTACAGTCACTCAGGTGGCAGATACAGTGTAAATCCATTTGTAATGGATGTTTTCATAACAGAGAGGTCTGGACTGAAAAAGAAAACTCAGGAGGCTTAAAATCCTGTGACGAGAACAGTATTCACAGGGCTTGTCAAGTGACTGAAAATGTAGGACATCTAGAGGGCAGGTGTGAGAAAAAGGGGTCGTACAAGATCTGTCACAAGACCCACACTTTGAGCACTTACGTACGAGTTCAAATACCAAGTAAGTTTGCAGGTGTGTCAGAAAAAGAAAGCCAAACACAAACTGTACTTACCTTCATACTGAGTCAGAGAAGAAATAAGTCTGTCAAACAACTCAGCAGCAATCAGGGGTTGGTAGTAACACCATAAAATGATATATATTAATACATTTCATCATGTTCATCATAGTGGATCCATGTGGATACAGTCAAACATTACAGCATTACCATATAGACACTTTACAATTACTATTTACGCATTGAAATAGCTATGAGAGGGAAAAATGAATGTCTGTGAAAGAGCTGTAGTGAAGAAGAGGAAAAATAAAGCCTTGGTCTGGCAAGTGTCTCCCAGAGTTTGACATAAAATGAGAGTTCAGTCACTGAAGATGACAGGGGAAAAAAAAAGACTCAAGGTGAACAGTAAGGTCAACTTCATAGCCATGGGAACTTGTTTCTGCTGGGGGTCCTGTGAGGTTGATGTGCACGTTACAAGCAGCACCCTCAAAGGCCATATAAGGTGGACTGTATAAATGATATATCCTGTAAAATTTACATTCGTTGTGAATATTCTAGCACCCCTGCTACCCTGAATTGGATAAACAGATGAAAACAGATGGATGGATGGGTAGTTATTTAGTAATGTGACTATTTTAGCACAAATGAAGAATTTACTATAGGCTACAAACACAGACTCTTATTTACTAGCAAATTGGATGATTGGACAGACAAATCACAGAAGCAGAAAAACACTGGAGGTTTTACTGAAGATATTTTGTAAGTCTAGCCTTCATAAGAATGTCAAGCATTGACACAGTTTGTATTTGTAGAAAAGAAAGGGCCTAAGATTATCACCTATCAGGTAATAATAGGCCAGTGTGCATTCAGACGTACTTATGGTGGCAGAGCATGAAAAACTGGTCTTGGTTAATTCATATTCTTAAAACGTTCTTGGTCTGGATTACACAGATGAAACTTTTCATTATGTCTTGTATATCCAATTGCTACCTCGATTAACACTGGCTCTCTCCTCTTATGCTGGCAAAGATGAGCTAAGGTACTCGGGCGATCAACATGTGAACTTATATTAAGCTGCTGTCAGTTGTTAATTCTGATGTGTGATACATTTGGTTGTTTTGTGTGGTGGTTTACACATTTGCCTTACAAGTGAAAAGGTCCTTGGTTCAATATTAGGTGGGGACACAAGCCCCTCCCACTATTGAGGCCGCATCAGGAAGGACAACCAGTGCAAAATCTCAGCCAAATTACCAATTAACTGATTAATCTGCTGTAACAACCCCTCGGGGAAAACACCAGGGAGCAACTGAAGGTGGATAAGGAAATATAATATTTGCTTTTGCACTGTCAGAATACAAACAAATGAAGATCAACTATTAAACACTTACTGAAGTTAAACTATCACAATAATGTGAGAAATAACTAAGAGAATTTAATGAAACTTTTGTTAATTATATTTTTTTTCATTAATACATTCTTCTTTTGGCTGCTCCTATTAGTTCGTCACAGTGGATCATCTGCCTCCATCTCAGCTATTTTTAATTTGTAACTATGTACTAACATATCCTCTACATCTGCCTACCCCCATTTTCCACAAACAACTTATTTAACCAAGACCATTTGACTCCTCTTCAGATTTTTCTCTTGGAATGCAGTGCTCGATTGTTAACCATCTGTATACGGTCAGTCGTTGAGCTATAGGGTCATACTGTTTTTAAGACATTTGAAAGAAAAAAAACTTGCTTAACACATGTGTCTTTTTTCATTGCATCAAAACAGATTTCCAGGTAGTCAAGTCTCTTGTTTTGTATGACCAAACGTCTCAAATCCAAAAGAATGCATGATTTATACTTTAGGACTGAACTTTTAATTCATGCCCAGTTTATTAGATATATCTTTTCAACTGCTTGTTTATTAAAAAAAATCAGCGATGCACATAGAAGCAATTCAAGTATATAGGCATGCAGACATGGTCAAGATAACCTGCTGAAGATAAAACTGAGCAAAAGAAGAGGAAAGAAATGGGATTTAAATCACTTTGTATGTGGCCTGTTTGTTGATGCCAGACGGGTTTGTCTGAGTATTTCAGAAACTGCCGATCACAAGGAAGTCCTCAATAAGAAGAGGACTTCCTCTCTAATTTTTGAGACAGCTGAGGTCCTTCAGTATCTGCTGGACGATGGTCAGGATGGTTTATGAGTCTGTGGTGACCAGTGTCATCCTCTGTGATGTTCTGTGTTAGCAGACTCAGGATAGCAGACACCAAACGACACAACAAACTGAGGGTGTGGAAGTGAGAGTGGAGGATGCTGAAATGGAAGATGCTCCATGATGTGCTGGACAGACACAGGAACACATTCAGCAACGGACTCATTCAACCACGATACTTCACAAAACTCAACAATTTTCCTACCTGTTGCCTTCAAATTTTACAACTCGTCACTATCAGATATGGACTGCTTTCTATTACTGTATATTTTTACATTATATACAGTATTATTTAACTTTGGAGTGTTTATGTTACATGTTGCACTACATATTTATCTTAATATTTTCTATATTTAATATGTATATTTAACTGGGATTAATAAAGTATTGTGATTCTGACTCTTATCTATGGGCTTTTCAAGCACAAGCAGAGTGTTTGCATAAAATGGTCCACAATCGAGAAAATATCCAGTGAGTGGCAGTTATTCGGATGAAAATGCCTTGTTGATGCCATAGGTCAGAAGAAAATGACCAGACTGCTCTGAGCTGATAGAAAGGCAACAGTAAGTCAAATAACCACTTGTAACAACGGGGATGTGCAGAAGAGTGTCTCTGAACACACAACGCAAAGAACCTTGAAGCAGCTGGGACAGCAGCAGAAGACCACATGGGGTGCCACTCCTATTAGCTAAGAACAGGAAACGGAGGCTACAATTCACACAAGCTCATCAAAATTGGATAATAGAGGTTTGGAAAAATGTCACCTGGTCTGATAAGTCAGGTTCTGCTGTGACACTTTGATGGCAGGGTCAGAATTTGGCATGAATTTGAAAGCACAGATCCATCTTGCCTTGTATCAACTGTTCAACTGGGTGGTGGTATTTGTTTTATTGTGCAAAGGATATGTTCTTAGCACATTTTGGGCCGTGACCATGACCCTTACTTTATGACCACAGTGAACCCATCTTCTGATGGATTGCAGCAGGGTACCAAGCTATGTCACAAAGCTCAAATCACCTCGACCTGTTTTCTTGAACATGACAGTGAGTTCAGTGTACTCAGATGGCCTCCACAGCAACCAGAATTCAATTTTAGATAACAGGAGATTCACATCATGGATGTGCAGCTGACAAATCTGGTAGTAACTGTGTGATGCCATTATGCCAATAAGGCCTAACATTTCTGAGGAATGTTTCCAGCACCTAGTTAAATCTATGCCAGGATTAAGGGGTTCCAACCCAGTACTGGCAAGGTATATCTAATGAAGTAGCCAGTGAGTGTACTATGCTCGCTTCCAGGTCCATATTTATGTCATTGGACTCTAATGGAGTAGCTTTTCAAAGTAATGATTATTTATCTTGGGCCTTGGTGCAGCCATTCAGTTCATCCACTGTCTGAAGCAAGCCTTTTTATCCATCTTTCCTTGCCTTTAAAGCCAAGTGTCTTCTGATTGGCTGCCCCTGCAGCAGAAGAAATGAAGCCACAGAAACCCCCAGTTTTGTCAGTTCATTTTTGTAATGGTGTTGAGAAATGCATTTCATCTCCTTAACTACAAAACCAGACGAAATGATTCCATGTGTCCATCTACTCTTCATTGGGCTGTTTCATGTAGATCTAATTGCTATTTCAATATGCAGCAAAGTGCTATTATGCTGTTGATTCACGCAGCTCTTTTTGGCTGTTACTTGACAAGGATAAATAAAATATCATTTTATAAATGCATATGGATTTGAGCAAGTAAAAGCTATGTACTGTATTTACCCGTGTCACAGTATGACCCCATTAACTGTGCTCCAGGTTCTTTGTCTAAATGGAAAAAATACAAACAAAAAAACAAAACAAATCACCCTCGCTCTTGCAGTCTTAACAGGCACTTGGACCGTGCTGCCAATTACCCGATCGACATCATACAAGCAGCAATGAGACTGGGTCTCTTCCATTGCCTCGCTTGTGGTATTTGCTGCCAGAGAGTTGGAGGCAGAAGAGGAGGAAGAGAGCAGATGTCACCAAGAGCGTATGAGCTCTGCTTTGAATTACGCCCAGGCATGAAAAGCACATTCAAATTACAAACATTCATTTGCTGCATGTGCCAGTGTCTCTCGCGTATTATTCATTAGCCTATAAAGTTTTCAGATCTAACAGTTCCAACAGATCATCTTCAAATTCAAAATGCAAGCTGTATGCTTTTCCTTCCACCTGTGCTTTTACGCTCAAACCGCTTGCATATCACTGCACACACTACATTAACTTACTGTCTTCTTTGATCCATTTCATCTAAATGAATATGCAAATCTCTGCCTCATATAGTCCCAAAGCATGCACATTTACACCACCTCTCAGATACATTTGTCAAACAAGCCTCATTTACTTCCCTTAACTTACACCGCCCTTCAACTAATGCATCATCACTCTACTTCCCAACTGTGTGATTTGCTGTTTTGTGCTGTTGTGTGCCTTAATTCCCACACGTGTGTGCATTTGAGAGCCTATCCTGCTCCGAGGTTAGTGTCTCTACATTGTCCCCTCTTAATACATCATCATATCTCCTCTTATTTCTTCTGTGGATGGACCCCTGATCAATCCAGCGTCGCGTGCAGGTGTTGGATGTGGGGAGGCTAGATGAAGTAGTAGCTGAGATGTGAGAGAATGTGTAAGAAAGGGGGTGGGGTGGGCATAAGGAGCAGAGCTCTTCTCCTGTATCTCAATTAGGGGGGGCTCACTTCCCACACACCAGATCCATGCAATGAGAGTACTGCCCCATACTGTAAATGCCAATATTAGTTTCACCATGCTGGAGACAGATATAGTGCATGAAGTAGGGCTTTATCTGGGGCTACAGCTTTGTGAGCTCATCAATGGAGAATGTGTTCTATTTCATCGACTTGAACTCAGTTTTACCTTTGCAGTTGTGCGTTGGGGGATACAAACAAATGTACTGTAAGCCCTATTTAAGTTTACTATACATCTTTGCAAGGTTGGAATATCAGAGTGAATAGCATAGACACCGACAGACCTCAGTGTCATGATTTGGAATGGAACCAGACACAGACCACAACTTAGGTAGCTTTTAACCAGGTTTATTTTGAGAACAGGAGTTCAAGTAATGGATGTGTTATGATACTTGGAGCTGAGAATAGGCAGGCAGGTGAGACTCAGTCAGGAGAGTTCATTCCAGAGGGGTCCGGATGGTTGTGGGGTGGTTTGGTGCACATGATGGAGAGTTTAGTATAAAAGACAGGAGGACAATATGAGCTTACGAAGAGAGAAATACAAGCAGAAACTCTAAGAGCCTGACGTTACCATTATAGGTAGGTTAACAATCTGGCGAATGGTGCTGGAGAATAACCAGATCTTAAATGTAGCGGGAATCAGTAGAGATGGGATGCAGGTGTGTGCCAGCCACAGGTGGAGATGGTGAGCCTCTAGGAAGGATCAGGATGCCACAGGGGAGGGGAGAGGCAGCAGCCCAGACCATGACACTCAGTTTCATCACGTCATATAACAAATATACTCGTCTAATTTGCTCAAGGGGTATGATTACCATTCACTTCCAAATTTATATTGTATTGTATTTGCACTGAGTGGAATATCGAACTTAGGTGCCGAACTCTATACTAGTGTAGCTAGGGGCTAAATCATCAGAAGACAGTGTAGGTTTCTGGAAAGAGGTTAGAAACTTCAGTGTCATCATAAAGCCAAGTGCTTATCACCTAAAAAATAATCCAAAATTTTATTTCAAGTCACTGGGATGCAGAAAAAGGAAATATGATCATGTAACTCCAGTACAGGTTTCTGCAGTGGCTGCCAGTTAGTGTTAAAGCTGATTTTAAAAATTAAATGCTTTTTCTTAAGGCCATGCATGGCCTGGGACTTCAATATCTCTGACATGCTTGCAAGATGTGAACCAGCTCAACCTCTCAGGTCATCTGAAACATGCTGCCTGGTTATTCCCATGAGAACTGGAAAAGCTGCTTTAACCTTTTATGCTCCAAGCTGCTGGAACTGCCTACCAAACTGACGCCTACCAAACTGGAATGATTTAACATCATCCACATTTAAATCCAAGCAAAAAAACATTTATGTTCAGCTGTTCTCAAGTCGTGTTCTGTGTCTTAAATAGCATTTTTTTGTGATGCCTGCTTCTTGTATTGATTTTACTGTTTGGTCATTCATTTTACTTATTTAATTTTATTTCTCCTTCATTGATTGGCTTAAACTGGTTCCTTGTGTCTGTTGTTTGTTTTATTTATCTTATTGATCTGCAAAGATCATTTACCTAATTTTATTTAATGTTTTCTTTTGTTGGTAATTGCTGGTTCTACGCTCATTAAATTTGTAAATACACTGACCTGATTATTAAAAACTTTGGCCAAATAGTCCCCTGAGGAATTCAGAGTGCTTTAAATGCTGTTTGTGACTCTTTCTTCCGTACAGTATAGTGTAAATGGATTGCGACTCATACAGTGATTTACTGGAACTCTCATATACACAAACATTCATACAATGCTTTATTCTATGCCTTTGAACTCATTTAACTATAAAACACATATTTACACTCCAGTCAATGCATTAGGAGCAATTTGGCATCTTGTCCAAAGACACTTGGGCATGAAGACTGGAGCAATCAGGGATCAAACCACCAACCTTCTAGTTAGAAGATAACCCACTCTACCTCCTGAGCCACAATGAAAGAGAACCTAACATGCTCATCTTGGTCAGTGAGCTATGACTGTGAGCACAAGCACCCCACCCACCGGGTGTTGAAATCTTTAGTTTATAAGGTGCAGCCAAGCAGAAAAAAGCCTACTTAAATGGAAGGGGAAGGGAGCTAAAACAGCTTGTCTCAGAGACAGGAAGAACTGAAGGGCTGCACTGAGGCCAAGAATAAGATGAATAAAGATTATTTTGAATTGCCATGCATTCCAATCTAGTAGAATACTCCAAAAGGAAAAATATAGAGCTGAAAGGTCCTCCCTTTCCATCTATTTCACTCAAGTCCCCAGTTTCAATCCAGTCTCTGCTTCCATTTGAACATTAGCATGGATGTATCACCACATTAAGTGGAGAGGACTGTATTCACACTCACAGCCTCTTCATTAGGTACACTGGCTGGTTACTCCTGCTCAGCGGAGGCAAGTGTGTCTTAGCTAATCCTTTTAACATCCTCCTTTGTTTTGGTGGCTAACTTTTAGGTTTATTGTATTTCTTTTTTTTTTTTTTATGGTAACAACACTCGTTAATGCGAAGTTAAACAACCAATTGCATGGCAGCAACTCAAAGCATTTAGCCACATAGACATGGTCCAAACAGCTTGCTGAAGTTAGAACTGAGCATCAGAATGGGGAATAAAGGTGATTTAAGTGATTTAGAACATGGCGTGGTTGTTGGTGGCATATGGGCTGGAGAGTTTCAGAAACTGTTGATCTACTTGGATTTTTCCACACACGCTAGGGTTTACAGAGAATAGTCTGAAAAAGATACCATGCTGATGCCAGTCATGTCTCCCGTCAGCTAAAACAGGAACCTTAGGCTACAGTTAGTACAGGCTCACCAACACTGAAAAACAAAAGATTTGAAAGAAACATTTCCTCATCTGATGAGTCTTGATTTATGCTGCCAGATTGGGATGACATGGTTGGAATTTGGTGTAAACAGTGTGGAAGCATAGATCCATCCAATCTTGTATTAATGGTTCAGGCCGCTGGTGGTGTAATGGTCTGGGGGGTATTTTGCTGGTACGTTTTGGGCCCCTTAGTGCCAAGTGATCAATATTTAAACACCACAGCCTACCTGAGTATTTTGGTATTTTATGGCCACAGTGTACTCATTTTCTATGCTCTCATTTTTATCTTCTTTGTTTCCTCTTCCCCAAACCAGTCAAGACAGATAGCTCCATGAGCCTGGTTCTGCCAGAGGACTCTTTCTGTTGAAAGGGAGTTCTTCCTTCTCACTATCACTAAGTGCTTGCTCATAGTGGATTGTCTTATTGTTAGGGTTTTCTCTTTAATATTGCAGGGTATTTAATGCCATATATATATATATATTTTTTTTTTTTTTAAGTTAAATGAATCCTCTGATGGCCACTTCCAGCAGGATAACACACCATGCCAAAAAGTTCAAATGATCCAAAACTGCTTTCTTGAACACGAAAATTATTTCTTTGTTTTTAAAGGCCTCCGCAGTCACCAGAACTCAATCCTTTAGAGTGCCTTTGGGAGCTGGTGGAAAGGCACGCGTCATGGATGTGCAGCTGACAAATCCTCAGCAAGTATGTGACACTATCACGTTAGTATCAACCAAGATTTCTGAGAAATTATTCTAGCAGATTGTTGAATCTATGCCACACAAAAATAAGGCAGTTCTGAAGGCAAATGGGGTTCAACCCAATCCCAGTAAAGCCTATCTAATGAAGAATTCTGTGTATAAGCCTCTTCTATTCTTCCTGAACGCCCAAAGCACGTTCCCAATCCACATTTACCTTCTTCACACATATTCATCTAGCAACTTAATTTTCACATCCACACCCATGACTGATCTAAAATCACCAGTTAACCTTACATGTGTATGTTGGATTGTGGGAGGAAGCCAGAGTACTCAGGGATAACCCACAAAGGCACAGGTAAAACATGCAAAGGCCTGGAGACCAGGAGGTTCAAACCAAAAGCTTTCTTGCTGTGAGCTGTCAGTGTCAACATGCTGCTCCAACTGAATGGCCTTAAGTGGAAGTGATTTATAAAGCCCCAACACAGAATCTGTAGTATTCCAGGGTTATTAATCACACTTGATTGTGTCCAATTTTGAAGAAACTCCACACACTTACAACAATATTTCTGTGTTATACTTTTCTGAACTGTTGCAGTAAAGAAAAACGATGAATGGGTTTCATGGAATTGGCTTTTTTACAAGATTTTGTACACATTTTTGAAACATGTTTCTACTTACTTAGTTTTTATTTTAGTTGTTATAAATACTAATATGAAAGAACAGGAAAGAACAAAAGAATCAAATGGGAGTATTTTAGAAATGTTAAAAATGCCAGAATGAAACTAGCAGAAAATGCACATTTAGTTTGCAGTGATAGACATGATCTTAATGTCATGGTGGTGTAGTGCAGAAAGAACCCAAATGTAGGACGCAGAGTAAAAGTTCAACTAGGTTTATTAGCCACCGCTGGCAAGCAGGTAGGTAATCCACAGCAGGCAGGTAAACACAAGCAATAGTCCAAAGGCGGGGTGCAGCTGCTGGCAGACGAGGGACACCAAGCTGGGTCGAGGGACACAGCGACCGCGGGATAAGCTCGGCCAGAGCTCGGAGTTGTGCGGAGAGATGCGTACAGTCGGCAGGACTGTAGCGGACGATTCTCAACGAACTGGCGACGAGCAGCGCTCGCCGTTGGCTTAAGAAACAGCTCTCCAGGTCGCAGGTGGATCAGCGCCAGGTGTGACAGCTCCGGTAGCACAGGTGCATCCCATGGGTGATTAGGCCGGCTGCCACACCTCCTGGAGAGTGAGACAGAGAGAGAGAGAGAGAGAGAGGGAGGAAAGCAGACAGACACAGACAAACAAAACACAGAACATGTGACAGGCCGGCCGAGAGGTGGTCATGACAGTATCCCCCCCTTAATGGGAGCCTCCCAGTGACCTGCCAGGCTTGTCTGGGTGTCTGCGGTGGAACTCCTTAACCAAAGAAGGATCCAAGATCGCAGATCTGGGCACCCAAGAACGCTCTTCGGGGCGGTATCCCTCCCAGTCCACCAGGTACTGGAGGCCACGACCCCGGCGCCTCACATCCAGCAACCTACGCACCGTATAAGCAGGCTCACCATCAATGACATGGGTGGGTGGAGGGGAGCCGGACGGAGGGACCAACGGGCTGGAGTTGGCTGGTTTTACTTGGGACACATGAAACACATTGTGAATCCACATGGATTTAGGCAGGTTAAGGCGGACAGTTACAGGGTTGAGTACAGACTGGATGGAGAATGGCCCTATGTAGTTCGGAGACAGTTTTTTGGATTCAGTGCTTAGCTGGATGTGTTGTGTGGAGAGGTAAACCTTCTGACCTGCTGAGTAGGTGGGAGTGGGTAGTCGGTGCTTATCCGCCTGCCGCTTGTTCTGAGCCTGAGTGCAGAGCAGGGCGGCTTTGGTGGAACTCCAAAGGCGGCAGCAGAGGCGGAGATGGAGCTGGACAGAGGGAACGGTGATCTCCTCTTCCTGTGTGGGGAACAGTGGAGGCTGGTAGCCCAGCGAGACCTCAAAAGGTGACAGACCCGTGGCGGAGGAGGTGAGTGAGTTGTGTGCATATTCGATCCAGGGAAGGTGAGTGCTCCAGGTGCTCTGGTTCTCTGCCACCACGCGCAGCCTCGAGCTCCTGATTAAGGCGTTCAGCCTACTCATTAGTCTGTGGATGGAAACCGGAGGACAGACTGACCTTGGCTCCCAGCGTGATGCAGAACTCCCTCCAGACGCAGGAGACGAACTGTGGCCCCTGGTCGGAGACGATGTCAGACGGGATGCCGTGCAGGTGGAAAACATGCTGCGTGATGATCCGGGCGGTCTCCAGGGCCGTAGGCAGTTTGGGTAGTGGTATGAAGTGAGCAGCCTTTGAGAAATGGTCAATAATAGTTAATATTACTGTGTTACCTTCAGAAGGCGGCAGGCTGGAAACTAAGTCCATCGAGATGTGAGACCAGGGCCGGCCCGGGATCGGCAGCGGTCTTAGCTCCCCGACCAGGGGTGAGGAGGAGGATTTTCCTCGGGCGCAGACCAGGCAGGCGGCGACGTACGTCCTGGAGGAGTGTGGGCCACCAGAAGGAGTGTTGGAGGAAGGAGGCGGTGCGTGCGCTACCGGGGTGGCAAGTGAGTTTGGTGGCGTGACCCCAGTGGATTACCTTCCCCCTAGCCGACATGGGTACGTAGATCCGGTTAGAGGGACCGGTTCCCGGGTCTGGTTCATCCCGCTGTGTGTTCCTGATGAGCGTCTTGATCTCCCAGGTTAGCGCCCCAACGATACAGGAATGAGGTAAGATGGGCTCGCTGTCAGAAGAGAGAGAGGGGGAGAACTGGTGGGAGAGCATGTCCGGCTTCATGTTGCGAGAGCCAGGATGGTAAGTTATGCTGAAATTTAAGCGGGAGATGAATAGCGCCCACCTGGCTTGGCGAGGGTTCAGTCTCTTAGCTGCCCGAAGGTAAGCGAGGTTTTTCTGGTCTGTCCATATAAGGAACGGATGTTCAGCGCCCTCCAGCCAGTGTCTCCACTCCTCCAGAGCCAGCTTGATGGCGAGCAGCTCTCTGTAACCGACGGCGTAATTCCGCTCAGCTAGGGAGAGACGGCGAGAGAAAAAGGCACAGGGGTGTAATTTTCCATCTACCTTCTGGGAGAGAATGGCACCCACGCCGGCGTCAGAGGCATCCACCTCCACAATGAACTGTACTGAGAGGTCTGGCTGGACGACGAGCGGTGCGGAGGTGAAGAGTGACTTCAGCTGGTCGAAGGCTCGCTGGGCTGTGTCCGTCCACTGAAATGGGTGCTTGGTGGAGGTGAGAGCGGTGAGAGGCAGAGCGATCTTGCTGGAGTCCCGTATGAATCTCCTGTAAAAATTAGCAAAACCGAGAAATTGTTGCAATTGCTTGCGGGAACCAGGTACGGGCCAGTCGACCACCGCCTTAATCTTGGCAGGGTCGGCTTTAACCTGTCCCCACTCGATAACCAGGCCCAGGAAAACAGTCTTGTCTACATGGAACTCGCACTTCTCACCTTTAACATAGAGGCAGTTCTCGAGGAGGCGCTGGAGGACTTGCCTTACATGCTGTTGGTGCTCGGTGAGGTTACGAGAGACAATTAAGATGTCATCCAAGTAGACGAAGATGAAGCGGTGAAGAAGGTCACGGAGGATGTCATTGACCATGGCCTGGAAGACTGCTGGGGCGTTGGTGAGTCCAAACGGCATCACCAGATACTCAAAATGGCTGAGTGGTGTGTTGAAGGCCATTTTCCACTCATCTCCCTCCCGGATGCACACGAGGTGGTAGGCGCTGCGGAGGTCTAGCTTCATAAAGATGGTGGCTCCCTGCAACATCTCGAAAGCGGACGACAGTAAAGGTAATGGATATCTGTTTCGTACCGTGATGGCATTGAGTCCACGGTAATCAATGCAGGGTCGCAGGGAGCCGTCCTTCTTCCCGACGAAGAAGAAGCCTGCGCCAACGGGAGAGGATGAGGGGCGGATGATGCCTGCCGCCAGCGAGTCGTTGATGTATCTTTCCATGCTCTCTCTCTCCGGTTTAGAAAGGCTATACAGCCGGCTGGAGGGAAGGGAAGCCCCCAGCAGCAGGTCTATGGCGCAGTCATAGGGCCGATGCGGGGGGAGAGAGAGAGCAAGGTCCTTGCGGAACACCTCCTCCAGGTCATGGT
>VUQH01089011.1:0-30948 GCA_015106775.1 Etroplus canarensis | reverse complement strand
TCAGGGCTCTGTTCTACATGGGCGAAAGGTGCCAAGGCACACACACAACACGCACGCACACACACACACACACACACACACACACACACACACACACACACACACACACACACACACACACACACACACACACCAAACACGTAAGTAATTTCCCCCCGGGGATTAATAAAGTATTCTGATTCTAATTCTGATTCATTTCTAGTTTTCTGCAAATTAAGCTGAACATTTAACCTTGATGTAATCTTGATGTAACCTAGTACAACACTTAACTGTTACCAGGCAGCTACATTAACATTTCAACGAAATGAAGACGTTCACCTCATAAAATGAGATACACTATGTTTCTTTTTTTTGTGCGCTTTATACAGTGTTGTGCTATGCAAAATGTATTCTCAAGCATTTTGAACAAAGTTGTGTTTTGTGTGAGAACATTGCATTTACTGTATGCACTTGGTTTAAAACCTGTTTTGGTACTTCAATAAAATTATGATTTTGCATCTTGTGGGTTTTTTTAATAGTGAAATTTCAGTGTCCTACTGACATTGAACTGCTCACGCTCTAACAGATGCAAACGTTGATCTCATTAGTTTGGAGGAAATTGCACCTGCTGTGTTGTGCTCCAGCTGAAGGAGGAGTGCACTCTCTGGGGAGCAAGTACAATCAGGAAGCTTACTGTGCTCTTGAACTTAGACCTTGACAGTGAGAATGGATGTTTCTCCTGAAACAAAACTTAACAAGCAGTCAACATTTGGTTACAGGAGTTTTGGTAGTTCATCTCAGCTGGCTGCTGGCTCACCACCCAATGACTTGACCTGCAGCTTGGCTAGAAAAAATGGTGAGAATACACAGGCAGCGTTCAGACATAAATGTGCAGTGCTTTTATTTATGTTCTACTCAAAGTGAAAATCAAATTTGGCTTGAACATCCACCAAATTTTCACTGAAATTAAGACTCTTTTCTCCCTTGCTGCTCCCACAGATTGCATCTGTTTGAAACAGCTGGCCTCTGTTTGCCCAAATTTGTTTAACAGAAGTCTGTCCAACCTCAAAGAGACTGATGAAGACTTCCCCAGCATTAAAACACCAATATCTGTTTATGTTTTGTCTGTCATCTTTGCTATTGGAGTGACAATTACTTTGGTTCTGCAAATTTATCTTGGTGAAAATTTGGTAGGTCATGCCAACTAATATGCATGCCAAACCCCTACTGCATTATTTTTACTCATTGCAGTTGTTTGCAGGCCTTCATAAAAGGTGAGTTGTATTCGGATCATGAACGCTGCACTGCGATTGGCCACAGAATCCTTCATGATGGTGGATCCAGTGTGGATGCTGCTGTTGCTGCTGCCCTGTGTCTGGGTGTTGTCCATCCACATGTGTCAGGCGTTGGTGGGTAAGTGATGTGCTTATTGTTGTTATGAATTCTGTGAAATATACACAGGTTTGTCTGATCTTTGCTCATTCCCTTTTTGTAGAGGAGGAGTGATGCTTGTTCATGACATAAATAAGAATGAAACCAGGGTGATAAATTTTCTGGGAACTGCTCCTAAAACAATTAGAAAAGAGATGCTGCACAATGTTTCAGAGGTCAAGGTAATATAAAGGCTGGGATGGAGGATTAATGAAACATCTGAGATTTTATTATTCAGTGCGTTAGCATCTGTAATCTATTTTCAGGCAGGTCTACAAGTAGGAGTACCAGGTATGCTCAGGGGATTGCACCATGCCCACACACTGTATGGGAGGTAAGAACATAGAAAAATTCATTTTAATTGGGCATTTTGTGTTTTAGTCAAACATGTCTCTATATATTTATTGCAGTCTGCCATGGGAGAATGTTGTGAGCAGAGCTGCAGACGTAGCAAGAGAAGGTTTTAATGTGTCTTACAGCCTAGGTGAGAGAAACTCTTCTTCTTTAGGCTGCTCCTATTAGGAGTTGCCACAGTGGAACATCTGCCTCCATCTCACCCTATTTCTTGCATCCTCTTCTGTCACACCAACTCGGCATTTCCTCCTTCACTAAATCCATGAACCTTCTCTGTGGTCTTCCTCTTCTTCTCCTGCCTGGCAGCTTCACCTTCAACACCTTTTTTCCAATTTATGCACTGTCCCTCCTCTGCACATGTCCGAACCATCTCAGGCTTACCTTTCTGACTTTGTCTCCAACCTGCTCAACCTGAGCTGTCCCTCTGATGTGTTCATTTGTAATCCTGTCCATCCTGGTCACTCCCAGTGAAAATCTGTCTTCAATTCTGTCACCTCCTCTCTTTTTCTGTCAGTGCCACCGTCTCCAAACCAACTGCTGCTCTTAATATTTTCTGACCTCTTTTTATTATATAATGATTTCAAGTGAGGTTGACATAACAAGACATGACTCATTTCTTGTTTTCTACAGCTGAGGCAATATCAAAGGTAAAAGGTGAGCAACTGTCACATAGTTTCAGGAACATAATTATGCCAGGTGGAAGAGCTCTGAGTCCAGGTTCATATGTGAAGTTTCCTGCTCTAGCAGGAGTCCTAGAGGCTGGTTTATTCAATTTCTACCATGGGAATCTATCACAAGAGATAGTAAATGAGGTGACTGGCATACACACATGCAATTGCCTGTTTTCATGAGACAAACTTATATAGTTAAATATCTTTTTATTCTGCATTTCTCCTTTGATCCAAAGGCACGAGCAAATGGAGGAGTCCTGAGCAGAGAGGACATCAGTAACTACAGTGTAGAAGTAGAACTACCCCTTGAAGGCCAGTACAATGGTACAAATAATAAATGATGACATTTTATTAATCTGAAATGCTGTTTTCTTGTTACCTTCATCCATCTGTTATTCTTGTCTCAGAGTTTATAATTCAAGTTCCCCCTCCTCCATCTGCTGGTGCAGTGTTGCTATCAGCTCTCAACCTTTTGGAGGGCTTCCATCTCAGCGAGAACAATGCAACAGAAACTCAAACACACCACTGGATTGCTGTGGTACTGGATTGCAGCGTGTGAATTTCTCAGATGCCTTTGTATGTTATGAACTGTTGTAAATGGCAGGTCTCTAACATAGGTGTGCTTTGTTTGTTCCCCATGAAGGCTCTGAAAGCAGCTTTAACAATGGCAAGTGGTTTGGGTGATCCTAAATATAACTCTTCAGTGACTGAGGTGCTCTCAAACATGTTGAGGTAAATATACTGCTGCATCATAATCACTGTTTGAGCTAATGATTATATTCATTGCTTGTTTATCAGATGATTTTATTGGCACTATTACAAACACAGGTGTATTACATTACAGTAAATGGGGGTGTTACTCTTGTGCATGGTGGTTTACTGAAATGCCTTACTGGAACACTTTATGGAACTGTCCCATCATCCGCCTGTGCTTTCCCTGCCGTGACAACCGAAAATGTCTGCCCTGAAAAAGTTTCTAAAAGAGCATGTCTCAGAATGCAGACTTATCCAATCCCCAATGTTACTTTAATATCATAAATTACAAAGAAAATAACTTAATCCTCATGTTGGAGCTGGATCTTGAATATTTGAATTTTCATCTTGAAAAAGGACCAAAATGAGTCATTTATAATCTCTGATAATTTCATTATAGCTCAAAAAATGCAGTCACTTTCAAATATCCTTGTTCACTAATTAAAAACACATTTGATTTTGTGTAATAGAACATAAAGTTGATCAAATGTGTTGTAAATGACAGCCTTTCATCACTAATCATCAGCTTTTTGATGAGTATCTACGAAGGCCCATTTTTCAACAACCATCACCCCTGTTTGCAATTTTATTAGAAAAGCTGTTATGCTGATGAAAAAGCTTTTGTGGGTGTGATTATAGTGTCAAAATGACCTTAAAAACACCAGTTATTTCCATTCTTTGTTAAGAAATGAACAGAATCATCACAGATTGGTGTTAAGTGACCCCCAAACTTGTCTCAATCAAGTGATCTTGCCCTTTATCAGCTTAGTCTTTCAGCTCAAAATCTGCATAAATGATTTTTTCATATTTGCTTAACTTGCCTATAATTCATTATTTTCAAAGCTTTCTTTTGTGTCATCATTTGCTGCTTTTAATTTAATTGGTAATTGTTTGCTCTCTGTACTCCTGCCATAGCAAGAGACAGGCTGAAGTGCTCCAGCAGCAACTGAATTACTCCCAAACACCTTCATCTGAACACCTCTCCTCGATCCAGTCCATCCAGACAGCGCTGATGGCCGGACAAGTAGTTGTCATGGGATCGGATAACTTCATTGTGTCTGTTGCAAGGTGATTGACTTACATTCTACAATGTGACTTTGATCACAGTTAGATAATACTTGTGGTATGTGCTTCTTGGAAATGTGACAGATTTTTCTTATTTATGATCCTGCAGTTCCTTGAGCAGGCCATTTGGGAGCAGACTTGTGACTCAGTCAGGCATCATTCTTAACAGTCTTATCCTTGACTTTTCCAACCCAAAAAATAGCAGAGGGCAGCTTCAAACCGACCAGATGCAGTGCCATTGGAAATCCAATAAAATCAGGCAGATGGGAGGTGCCGCTGTAAATATTTCAAACTAATTTTACTCATTTGTGCTGCAGGAGAACTGTGTCGAGTCAGGAAAGAGGCCCCTGTCGTTTCTTATACCCACAATAGTGGTGCCGGCTATGCATAAATGTGGGACCCACATGGCACTAAGCACTTCCGGTGAACAAAACCCTCTGAGTACAGTCACCCAGGTTTGAACTCTCTACATTACAGTGGATTTTGATGCGCTGAAAGATGGCACAAACATTTAGCAATAATACTGTTTGTGTGCTTTAGTTGCTGGTCAGTGTAATTTTCCTCCATAAAGAGAAAAATGACAGCCTCTCCCTGAGAAGACTCCATCACCAATTTGAGCCAAACAGACTTCTTGTTCACAGCAAGTATCACTTAATATTCAGTAGTTGACCTTTCCCTTTACTGCTAATGTGTTACACATTCTTTTATATTAGTCATTTCCTCCCTTCCTACTATCAGCTCAATTTCCAGAAGATGGTGTGCAGTTTTTGCATGCAAAGAGCCACGTAGTTCAAAGAGTGGAGACAAACTGCGGTCCAGGGAATCCAGGGGAATATCATTAAGGCCAGTGAAGCAGCTCAGTTTATCAGGTGGTTTAACATAGTGTTGTTGGTCTCGTGAACTTTATTACAAAATAAATATTCTCATAGCATAGAGTTGTTCTTGTGCTTTATTATTAAAATTTATGACCGTTCTCCGGTGATTGCAATCAGCCAACAGAAGACAGTCATCTAACAGCAATTACTTTCTAATCAAAAAGGCAAAATTGTTTATTCGTTTTACTTGTCTGGATTAAAGGAATTCCATCAACATGTGTGATTACTTATTCCTAAAAAGCTTTCATACTGGTTAAAGAAAGCATGAATGTGCATGCGTAAGAAAATAAGATCTGTTATGTAAAGCTGATGCAGCTTCAAGATAAAACTGCATGCATGCTGACTGCGTGATGGTGAAGAACATGTCACACATGTTCAGTCCAGACCAATGTCGTACTCTAGCTATTGGTTGCTGTCAACATTTTTTCCCCACTATCTGATAATTGGTGCTTTTTACATTTACCAGAGCTTAATGCTCCAATAATAACATCTGGTGACCTCCTGTGGGGTACAAAATGGAAAGTGATCCCTGATAAGCAGAAATATTTGACTTGGTCTTCAGAAATCAAGCTGCAGTGGACATTTCTCTTAATGTCATGTGTGATGACACTGCGGTGTTTCATGTAGGAAAGAACACACAGGCAGGAGTCACATGTCATCATGAGAAGGAAGGTTTTTTTGTGAAGAACAATGTAAGTGGGAGGTACACCTCAGAGCAACACAACAGGTGATTGTGAGGAGCCAATGTGATTCACTTCACCTGTCAGGCTGATGGGTGTGTTAGGTGCAGTTAAGCAAACAGAAGACCTCAGTTTTTATAGTATCCTTGCATGAAACACTATAAAACTGACAGGTGCAGGAGGCAACATGTAACTCCTACAAGCAGCACAGAATACAGGCTCCACATCTTCTGTGCAAACCTCTAGGCTGATTTTCCTTTTCAACTTTTAATCATCAGTTTAGACACAAAAACAAGTTCAACGAAAACTCCCCCCCAGGAACGACAATCCTTGAATGCAGATCGATAAGAGAGTGATTCATATCAGCTTGCAGTCAAGTGATCAACCCACATTCGACTGGAGATTGTTCTGCAGCCGAATATTTGCGAGATTGCGGTCGCAGGACGGTCTGAGGGCGGAGAAGCTGAGCGCCATCAAAGTGGGCGTTGGCAGTGAGAATTTAAATGCCCGCAGTTTAACCCTCCTCCACAGCAGAAGCCAGGAGGAAGTGAATTACCGCTGCTGGAGTCACCTGCTATCTCGAACTTGTTCAGTTAATTTCTGCGTCAGGAGAGGATTAACTGGACGCGAACAAGGCTTATTCTTCTAAATATATGAACGCAGTAAGTCAGGTTTTTAAAAAAAAAAATTAAATGATGAACTGACTCGCTAATGAGTGAGAGTTGGAGGTGTCTTCGGGTAATGTTGAGTTAAAGAGGTGGGGTAGACTGTATTATGTTCTGTTTTGAGAGGAATTCTTAGAGGAACTTAAAGGGAAGTGTGTGTACATTTCAGGTTTTTCTCCCTGCTTGCTTAAATATCAAAGGTCAGGTGTTTTAACCATGTCGCAATAAGTCCAGTTAATTTTTAAAACAATCTGCTTTATTTGAAAGAACAGTCATGTCTCCTCTGTGTTTAGGATTATTGATACTTGGCTACATTGTAACAGTGCTTCTCATGCGTTTCTGCAGGTTATCTGCTTATACAAGCTTTCAGCCGGTTTGACACATCATACTGCTGGGAATAGGGGGGGTTTCAATGGAGCCCAGAACTGTAGTGAATGAAAAGTTCTTCATCGTCATACGCGGAAAATCGAGGAGAGGCTTCTGCCGAGGATGCATCGGCCGTGTGGAGGGGGAGACCAAGTGTGGGGAGTTCGTGGGGCTCCTGTACGGTGGGAGCCCCAAGACCGGGGGCCTGGTGAGGAAAGAGGACACGTACCCGCTGACCCGCCACCAGGCCCAGCTCCTGCTCTTCGTCGCCAACGCCAGCAAACGCCTGGAGCTTCTCTGTAACCCCCAGCTGTTCTCGGCCATCTGTGAGCTGTCTCAGGATGACCTGGTGGTGGTGAAGTACAAGAAAGGACACCTTCCCGGTATGGTGAAGAACCTGATGCAGATCGGAAGGAAGGAGAGCAAAGATGATCTGCACATGCTTGGCTTTGAGGTGGAATGTGTGGTGGGTTGAGTTTTTATATGTGTTTATTATAGTAGAATTGAGGGTGCCCCTGTGGTGTAGTGGCTTACACAAGCGCAAAAGCTCCCCCCCTCACCATGGAGTCAGGAAGGGCATGTGGTGTAAAACCTCTGCCAAATTATCTCCCCCATGGGGAGAACACAAGGAAGCAGGAAAAGGTACATTTAGTTTACCAGATTCAAGGCATGGATATCTTGCAGTACATTATCCTCAAATACACAAAGACAAAGATGACGATATCATTTCCAGTGATCCTTGTGTCTCTGAGTCAAGTTATCCGTCATGAGATTGCCAGGCAGATGATGTCAGCGCAAATGTTCACATGTGCATAAACTGTTTTCTGTATAGGGGAATGCATGAGGGTGTCGGGGTGTTTGCTTTTCACTAACTGTTTTACTTTGTCTCCTATACAGGACGGCGATCATAATTTGTTGTCCAAAAAGCCTGCTCCTCTGCCCCTTTTCAGTGCTGCAGACATCATCCAGGTGGTCCCTTCTTATTCTGTCCCCTTTGGACTGCAAAGGAGAGACGGCAAAAGTGGGGGTATGTGAAAATGTTCATGATCACAGCTTAGTGGCCTCACGTGGTTGTCCAGCATGATTCTTTTTAGATTTGATCAGAGTCTATCTTCTTCCGCTTATCCAAGCGGGTTCAGGGTTGTGGAGAGGTTGGAGCCTGTCTCAGCTGTCACAGGGCGAAAGGTGGGGTACATCCTGGACAGGGCAGGGCTAACATCCCAAAGTAAATAATTAAAAATAATCAAACTAAACAAAATTGTATTGTATAAAAACAAAAAACTAAACAGCAAATTGTTTTTTTGAAAACTGAAAGTTTTAACTTCATACCTACAATTCCCGAGGGGATGCAACAGTCCAAGTACACAACTGGAAAAACTGGTCCTGTTGCTCTGGAATGCACAACAGTAGATGCATCACGTCGTTTGGCTTTTTTTTTTTTTTTTTGCACACTGTGCACTCTAAACTGTCTACATACTTCAGATATATGGCTATGTTACCTGGAGGTCAATCTGATGAGGCAGCATGTGACATGTCTTGGAAAAAAAAATGCCATATGACATTCTAATCACCTGCCTCGGTATCTGTCTGCAGGTTTAAATAGAAAAGCAGTGACACGCAACAGTTGCATGGCAAGTATTGGATCTCATGTCCAACAAGTGACAGAAAACCATACAGAGCAGAGTTTCATTCAGAATCAGAGTCTGAGTACAGTGCCTTTGGAGGTGGGCTCCACGGTGGAGGTGGTTTCTAACTCTGGGATCAAGGTGTATGGTGTCATCCGGTGGTTGGGAGTCCCTGGAGGAAAGTCTGATGACTGGGCTGGCATTGAATTGGTGAGTGATAGGAAATGTGTGTAGTTGTTTTCTGCCTGTTTTAGCTATCTGTTATAGTTATGTAATATTTATATTCTACCTAATTTTTCCAGGACTACGAGGTGAACGGCTGCTCTGATGGTACATACAGGGGTCAGCGGTATTTCACCTGCAGAGAGAGCAGCGCTTTGTTTGTTCCCATCACAATGTGCAGCCCTGATAGCAGGTTTGTCAGTACCTCCACGGGACAGGAGACCCTCAGACCCACTGAAGTACCTCAAGGTTAGACACTTTACTTAGTCTAAAACATGCATACACAAGAAATTAAAATTTCTTATTTGTATTTCCTTTGTGTGTTAGTTTTATTGTTCACTTTATATTTGTTGCAGTGCAGAAAACTTGCTGTGTTCTATATAAAATTACACAGTGACATGATTATGTAAAGTTCTTATTTGAAGCTTTTAGTGTGCATGTTTTTATTGTTATCTGTGATTTATACCTGTCCATTACACCGCCTGTAAATGGTGAAGTAGCAAAGGATGCTTTCCACTTGATTCAACTGAGGATGTTTTAACACCTTTTTGTCACTGGCAGGATTTAGTGACAAGAAATGATTTAACACCTAAAACAATGCGCAGTTTGTGACACACTGCTGAACATGTTTGGCAGTTCTTGTGAGCTTCCTGCTTTAGACAAGCAGATTAATAATTATCCTTCCAAGATGTGATTCTCACATGTAAAGTTACTGGTGAAGTGATGTAGTCTGTTAAACTGTCATTTAATCATAGCATCTGCTTTTGTATATTTTCTTCTTTTTCAGTTCCTCCATATGAGGACACAGAAGAGGACGTGCCACCTATTCCTGAATCAGAGGCACCATCTTTGTTAGTGGGAAAAATGAAAGGGATTCAGGGACACATTAATTCATGTTACCTGGATGCCACACTCTTCAGGTAAAACCTGTTCACCGTCCCCTGCAACATAGTGCTACAAACTCAGCTCATGTTTACTTTAATCTTGCATTATCTAAAGCAGTTCTACTTAGGAGATCATGTACAGCCACATGGTCAACTGTATTCAGATAAGCGCAGAGTTGATAAAACGTGGTTCTCTTTCCTCAGTTTGTTCAGTTCATCTCTGACCCTGGATGCTATCTGCCAGAAGCCTGCAGACACAGAGCAACCCATAACCCACACCCTGAGAACAATAGTGA
The DNA here is from genome assembly GCA_015106775.1 of Etroplus canarensis. NCBI lineage: Eukaryota > Metazoa > Chordata > Actinopteri > Cichliformes > Cichlidae > Etroplus > Etroplus canarensis. The sequence continues at coordinate 21,082 of VUQH01089011.1, read as the reverse complement.
ATCGTTTACGCAGGTATAAACACTGAATTCAAGAGTGTTTATCTGATCCCATTTTTTTTAAATCATGTCATTTGCAAAACAAGGACGTAATGACTTCTTACATAATATCAGTTGATGATTAGCAACTGCTGTTGTTTCCTGCCATAACAACACGGCAAATCTCTATTTAAAAATCTTACAGTGCAGTTGTAAAATATGTACTTGTGTTAATGTTTTGTGTGTTTTTCAAAGTGAGTTCTTGTGAATACTTTCCTATAACAAATGTATTAATTTCAGACAAGGTTTTGTGTCTGCAGAGAGTGTGATGAATTTCCGTAAACAACTTGGCTGTGACACTTTCCGGACCGAGGAAAAAGGTGCCTACTCATATCCTGAAATGTTTTTGGAAATACATCTTCATGGAAGGTTACTGTAGTATAAAATGCCTGATTACTTCTGTTCTGGTTTCTAAATTTCCTTGCCTCACTACAGATCCAGAGGAATTCATCACAGTCCTCTTTCAAAAGGTGCTTTGCTTGGAGCCTCTGCTCAAACTTCGGTATGAGCCTGAGCTGCGCAGCATTGGCCGTCTTGCCCAGTTTGCCTGTGTTTATTGGACTTACTGAATATCTGTGTCCCCTTAGATTGAAACAAGAGATACCCCAGGGTGCCTACACCTTCCAGATCTTTCTGGAAAAAGAGCAGATGGGAAAGATGCCCACAGTTCAACAGCTACTGGACACATCCTGCCTGTCAGGTGACCTCAAATTTGAAATGGTAAGCCCTCCTCTTACAAGATGGAGAAGCTAGGGTGACTTTAACAAATTTTCCTGTGTACAGTCAAGTAACCGCAGTAATGCCTTTCTTATGTCCCTCAGATGCCATCCTGTCTAATAGTTCAGATGCCCAGGTTTGGAAACAAGTACAAGATGTTTTCTCACATAATTCCCTCCTTGGAGCTGGATGTTACAGATCTATTATACAACTGTGAGGAACAGCGATTTATTCAAACTTACACAGTGTGTATAAGGAATACTATGATTTTGGAAGACCTTAAAGATGCTTAGGATCACCTACTTTGTCCAACAGCTCCAAGGGAATGTTTCATCTGTGGGCATTTGGCAGAGTACGAGTGTCTTCAGTGTCTGCCAGATCGGAAACTGCAGCCAGGAAGAATCAAACAGTACTGCGTTACTTGCAACACAAAGGTAAAAACTTATGGCTGTTTTTGATGTCAAGTACAAAACCTTGGAACAAACTCTCTGTATAAAACTCCAGATGTCTATTTCTCTTTAAGGTGCACACCCATCCCTCACGGCAGGGCCACTCTCCCAGTGCTTTAGCGGTACCAGTAGTTGTAGGCCCTAATACTCCTATTCCCAGGCACACAATGCAGCTGTTTGCAGTGCTCTGCATTCACACCAGCCACTACGTGTCCTTTGTCAAGTATGGCTCTGACCCTCACTCTTGGCTCTTTTTTGACAGCATGGCAGACAGATGTGGTAAGATAGATTCTTGCTTGTTTTATTTATTTTAAACTATTTATTGGTTTAAGCATGGAAAATATTTAGGGAATGGCATTACATTATCAAACATTCAATTTCTTTCTGATTGTGCAAACACTGTCTTGATTTGTTTTCTTACTGTAAAGTGGTTAAGCATGATTGCCTTAATTTCTGATAATGCAGCCTCAACAGTGTTGGATAAAGCCACTGTAGAGAGCAGCTCTGACGTCTTAGACTGGCTTTTATCACCCGCTGAGCTGATTTCTAATCTTGAGGCTGTTCTTCCTTATAGGTGACGATCAAAGTGGCTACAACATTCCAGAGATCCGGGCTTGTCCAGAGCTGGGTGACTTCTTGTGCCAGCCAGAGGAAGAATTGTCTCAGGCCAACCCATCCCAGGCTCCTGAACTTGTGCGCAGGCTGCTTTGTGACTCCTACATGTTTTTATACCAGAGCCCAGCCATGCCAGTTTGAAAGCCAAACAAGCAGGAGCCTTAAATGGATGTGTGGATGAGGTACACATTGTTCCCATAACAGTGCCTTCAATAACCTTACGTCTCTGCTTAATCAGCTTTTGTGCACTTTATTATGTTCAAACAGCAGGGACTGAAATAGATGCTTTTAGCATCATTGCGAAAAACAAAAATGCAATTCAGATATTTGACATTAATAGATCTTATTCAAAGCGGTTACTGATATGTAAGGACTGAAAGGATAAGTAGGGAAAGTGTGTGTGTGTGAGTGATAAATAAATAAATTAAAAAAATATATATATATATATTATAAAAATGCCTTTGGAAAAACCCTTGAATGCCTTGTTGTTATCGTCTGATTATTTATACTATGTTTTTCAAGGAATTTTGAATTATTTTTATTCTTTTGTGTTTATTTGGTAAATTAAAATTGTTTTGTGAGTTTTGCATAATTTTTAAGGCTGGATTATCGTTGCGTCAAACACCCTCCACACCTCACTGAAACCTCTGAGATTACATAAACCTGTTTTTTGTTTTTTCCATATGTTACTGGCTTGTTGAAGGCGGGGCACAAACAGCAAATGTATTGTTGTATTTACTTTCAACAATTGCACTGTGTGCAGTTTTTACACATTACTGATTCTGTAAAGGTTTCAAAAATAAAGTGAAAAAGCTTGCAGTTGGCAATGGCTCAGAATCAAAATACTTGAAGCAATTTCCGTTTTGGAATTAATAATCAGCTATCAGACTCTCAGTAATCTAAAATGTTCCAGGATCTGAAAGTGTAAGCTACATCTTTTGAGTAGGCAGAAACTAATCCTTTGAATTTTTGATAGGAAGGTGAGGTACTTTAATACACTCGTGGATAAAAATTAAGTTTAATTTTTTTTTTCTCACTCTGATCAAGTATGACCACAATTATTTGTCCTAAAGTGAGAATTGGTACAACCAGACTGCATGTATATATGCAATCCCATCAACCCACACTGGTAAGCATGTCATTATATTAGTAAGTGACTGGTGTTGATAATCTTTCAAGACATAGTGCATGCACAAACATTAATGTACATGCTACTATGCGATAGCTTGTTTGCAGATTAGATAAACTGCTGTTCAAAGATCACACTTTAAAGCTGTAGAAAAAGAAACATTTTCCCTTTTTGTATCATACTACAGAAGACCAGAAATTATTATTCTAAACTACAGCTCAGACACATCAGCTCTTTTACCTTTACGTTATGTGATGGGCCTGTTGGCTCACAAGGTTCTGGAGGGCAGGGCCAGACTCCTATCTGGTACATGTTTAACATGCTCTTGAGTACTTGTGAAATCACTAACACCTCTCCAAGCTGTACATTACTCATTCTCATTAAATTGCATTTCTTCTTACTGACTCTATATACCCGTAATTTGTTTGAGTACTCATAAGAAAAACCGAGAAGTTACTTGAATGTGTTATTACACATACGCATGTACTTAGAGCGCCTCCTTCATTTTGTTGTCATTTACCTGGGAGGTCAAGTGAATACAGACAAGAAGAAGCCCTCAGCCTAACATGGCATGCATTCTGGGAGGTCAGTGGTTGGCAACCTTTACTATCAAAAGAGCCATTTTTGGGCAATTTTGACCAAAAAAAAATCTTCATGGAGCCACAAAATATATTTGACTCAGCTTGTTAAGTATAAATTAGCCTTAAAATTACTAATAGATGCAAATGATTAAAATATTTCAACACGGTGGCTGTTCGTGATTATATGGTAATTTAAATTTTTTATCATGACAATACCATTTTGTACTGCATTTATAAAATTATTGCACAATCGTATTGAAATTTTTTTACTTCTTAAATTATTTAAGTAAAAAAACATAGATTATGAAGTGGTGGACTGTCTGTTGCTATGTACAATGTTTTCCCTGTGTATGAAACATTTTAAGGGCCCTCCAAAGAGGTTTTGACCTTTCGTCAAAGGAAAATTACCTGTCAATTTAAGCTTAAACAATCTTCAGGGATCTCAGTCCTTGTCTTAAAAACATGCAGACCAATTCTGGTTACATGTACATGCGCCGTAACCCCAAAGATCCATTTTGAGCCAGGAAAAACACTGATGTAGCTTGCTGTGATATCTTTTTATTCTTTTCCTCATATGGCTTTTTTGTGCTTTCTTGGTGCAGATTAGGGTGTCCAAACTTTTTTCAAAGAGGTTAAGATTTATTAATAGGAAAACACCCAAGGGCTAACAGTCTCTACTCACATTTTTTTAATTAGAAAGAAAAAGAAAATACTATATTAATCCCTGAATATCAGAAATTGCAAACTAACACACACTTTTTTTAGTTATGTACACACAGTTTTACATGTACAGCTAGTAACATACAGTGTATTTAAAAGAGGTGCAGAACAAGGCAGCCCATTGCAGGTGCCAAGGAGCACAGTGGGGGGTTTGGTGCCTTGCTCAAGGGCACCTCATCATTGCTCAGGAGGGAGGGAGCCAACACCTTCTCTGGTCTCCGGTTCACCACCACATGCATGAGTCCAGGACGGGGTCTTGAATTGGCAAGTTTAAAGGAGGCCACCCGGTCCAGGCAGGGCTTGGGCTGGCGGCCTCAGCAACCCTCTGGTTTCCAACCGAGTCCTCCAACAGACTGAGCCACTGACGCCCCAGTTATAAACCTGACAACCATATATCTTGTGGCGCAAATGTTCCCCACTATTTTCGTGCCCCAGTCTTTGATAAATTCAGCCTTTGTAAAAGGTTTGTTTAGCAAATAACATGGCTACTTCATAACTTTGGTAGCATTTTCATTTAAATCACAGGCCTGCATGAACAACTGCTGTTGTGAGGTCAAGCCATTTTTGAGTTCCATAACTTTTTACGTTGTCCTATATGCTTTAGAACTGTCTGATAGTGTTTCTTTTCATTGAACTCCATTTGCACAACAATACTCTCTTGGCAAATTAAGCAAACATAACTGTTTCAGTTTTCAGCGAAAAAATATTGCAATTCCCATTTTCTCCTGAAAGCAACCATCTTACTATCAACTTTCCTCTTTTTTTAAAGCTGCCCAGTTGCAAAAATTATCCTGGAGCTTGTAGACTGAGATACAAACAGGTTTGTTGTGATTTATGACAGGTTTTAATTACAGTTTTTTGGTCAGTGTGTGGCACTGTGGCAGCACGATGGTTAGCACTGTTGCCTCACAGCAATAGGGTCTGGGTTCAAATCCAGCAGCCGGCTGCCTTTGCAGTTTGCATATTCTCCCCCTGTGTGTGTGGGTTCTCTCTGGGTGTTCCAGCTTCCTTCCACATTCCAAAGATACGCAATGGGGGTTAGGTTAATTGGCAATTCTAAATTGACCATAGGTGTGAATGTGTGCATGAATGGTTGTTTGTCTCTCTGTGTTGGCTCTGTGACAGACTGGCAACCTGCAGAGTGTACCCTGCCTTTCGCCCTATGATAGCTGGGAAAGGCTCCAGTGCCCCCTGTGAACCTGAATTGGACAATTGGAAGAAAATGGATGAATGGCATTTTTTCAAAAACAGAGCTATGATTATTTGATAATAATACTACTGCAAAATTAAATGTCAGATATACTTGAAAGCTGTTTTAAAGACACACTTCTCCTTTTAAGGAGTGATGGAACCTTAGCAGGCATGCAGGAAGCAGTGTATGGCTGCATAGGGAGGCAATTTTAAACTACATAACAGCCACATTTAAATGAAGTAGACTTTTTGATTTTTATTGGTGTAGTCATGGCACTTTTGGATCTCAACTCAGCAATACTGGCCTATTGCATTAGAGCAAGTTATTTTACTTTTTCATTTTGCTTACTCAAATATGCACTGTAAACATTACAGTTTCAATTTAACCATGATCATCAACATTTGATGTTTATTTTGCACTAATGTACTCAGTGCATATAGACAGTCTAAAAGAATTTAGAATTGTATACTGGCTAATCATTACTTCTGTATTCAGCCAATGGGTATTTTTGATCAGAACTGATTGGTGTGACCTTGCTGACCACAGTATAGAAATGCAGATTAATTATTGGATGTGTTGCTGCGTGCATGTCACTTAATTTAACTTTTTTCCCTTTTTCTGTCAAGGACTGATGCTTTGCTGGTCAAGTTGTCACTGCTGGTGGGTCAGCAGGTCTTCTATGGTGCATTATGGGGCAGCATGCTGGTCACCCCTATGGTGCGACTTCCTGCTTCTGTCTTTATTGTCACACATTTTGACCGCATGGCACCACTGAACCAACAAAAACACATGCTAGGCTACAATCACCGTGTAGTGGTGAGTGCCTGTGTTTGTCCTCCTTCATACTTATGAATACGATTTAGTCTTTTGTGGTTAAATTTCAGTCAGTTTTTTTCACTTAAGCTTTAAAATTCATGCCACCTGTTGTCTGAACTTTCTTCTGTCTGCAGGTGAAGTCACTTTGTCTTTCTCTGCAAGATTCAAATGCCTTGGTGCAAAGGAACACACTGGAAATTCTGCTCTACTTTTTCCCCTTTGCTACATGCCTGGTAGGTACCCACAAGAATGCTCTCCTTCCTGTTTTTGGTTTTTTCTGGATATCTTTAGTAAGTAATCTAAGCATAGTTCATGCCCAGATGTCAAATTTTTTTTATTTTCTGTCCAAAACAAGAACGTATTTATAACCAGTCTTGTGTCCATTTATTATAGCCTTTTTTTGTACTCATTGCAGAAAAGTTGCAGACAATTCCTAATTTAATCCAGTTACCTAAACACAGCAAGTAAGCATCTTTGTTGCAGTTGTTCTCCAATTATTTGTCGAAAATGTCCATTAGATTTCTGACAGGTCAATGCATTTTCCTGCACTGATTTATTTTTTCTTCCAAATAATCAAGTTGAAATAATTGAGTTAAACTCTAAAACTTGATATTGCTTCTCCCCATGACCAAGCAATGGCTGCACATTATAAGCATTACGACAGTTATACTTGGTCAGTTAAATGTCATCATGATGGACACAAATCATGAACAAAACTAAATATTAGATTTGGGGTTGTTTAGGACAAGAACAGAAATGAACCTTCAAATTGTGTGTTAAGCGTGTGTTGCATCCTGTGATGACTTTTTCAACTGTGCAGTGTTTTCTTTTTTTAAGAGCAAAGATTTTTAAGAATAAGCTTAGAACTTAAAATATGTTCCTGGAAAAAATTTGAGTCTGTTTAATAAAAGCAAGTTTTTTCAATATACATAAGACACAGACTATAGCAAAACATCTTTATGATAAAAAAGTGTTATCATTAGGAGTTTTATATTGTTTTACATATTTTAAATTATTGTTTTACATTTACAGTGTATGTTCCAATTATTTCTTTTTTTGGTTATTTCACAGCTATCTGTGTTTCTGTATGTTTTTGGTTTAGGACCCAGCAGAGCCCACCATTGCTTTGAGTGTTGAAGACATGACCACAGTGGTCTCTGCAGCCTCACTCACACTACTCAGAAGAGACATGTCCCTTAACCGACGCCTCTACGCTTGGCTCCTAGGTCATTAGAAAAATACCTCAGTGACGATTCACATGTACCTCTGTTTGGTAAGATTTGCTGGTTCTGTTTACTCATTCGCTTACAATGTGTATGTCTTCATGTGTACGTGTTTCCAGGGACAGACATAAAAGGTGGAATGGTGGCTCCACATCCTGATCTCTCCGCCACCATGGAGGAACATACAGCATTCTACTTCAACACCTATTCCAGAGATTTCCTTGTGAAGGTAACTCATACATTTAATAGCACACAGACACAAAATAAACCCTTAAAGAACACATACAATACAGTATGCATGTATATTTTTGGTTTAAATATCATTTGCCCATATTTTTTAACTCATCTGGCAGAAAAACGGATGAGCTTATGCCATGGTGGTCTGTTTGTCCGTCAGGCCATCCACAATTCACTAAAATCAGTACTGGTGGAAGTGGTCAGATTTTGGTGAAACTTGCACACAATGATAATCTAATGGGTCTCCACACAAATTGTGCTCAAGGTCAAGATCACATTTGTTGTTTTGTGGGCACTTTTCCATTTTCACAAGAATCACTACAAGATTGTAATGTTTGTAAAGCAAGTGTTTGCGTGTTCCCCTCTGCCTGCTGTGATTAGGTGGGTTTTTTTCTTTTTTATGGTATAATATCCTCTTAAGCAAAGTTAGGGACAATCAAGAACTAGGGCTGTCCTGGATATGACTGTTTGCAAGCCTCTTTGACTTCTCAATGAATTTTAATTCTCATTAGTTTGTGCAATTCAGTCAATCAGTGACAATAAAATGTAACACCTTCTTTCTGTACTTCACACATTACAATAACCTGTGAATTCTGAGGGATCTTTCTGGTTTGGGAACCCATGCTTCTGTGTTTGGAGGGTAATTATAAACTACAATACAGCTCCCAATTTTCTTTGCATAAAGATTGTGCGTAAACAAGGAGAAACAGCTGATGTGGCTCTTTCTTAAGATACCAAATCCCTATCTAAACGTACTTCTAACAGTAACTAATTGACATGTTGTATTTAGCATGTTAAAAACAATATTTTGTGGTTTTCTTGGTATTTGTGTGAAGCTTTGTTTCTTAGCTGAGAGCAGTAACTGAGCTTGCAGTCACTGTGGGGTTTAGGTACCTGCCAGATCATCCAGAAACAAGGATTGCACCTGGTTAAAAAGGAGTCCTCCAAAAAACTATTAGCTAAAAAACTGCATAAAAACCAATGCATGGGATATTTTCCAAAATGTACAATTATCATAAACGATAAGGAGTTTCACATGGAAAGAAGGTGAGAATGGGAAAGAAAGGGGCCGGTTGACCAGCTTATGTTGTTGGTACACTGCTGTTGTTGGTGTGCTATGGTGATTTCTATAGTCAAACACCAAGCAAAGTTATTATTTACACACGATGAAGGTCTTACCTGGGCGCAGTTTACTGTGGGGTAAGAGGGAGATTTCCCTTCATCTGGTCTACGTGTCCTTGTCTGGGCTAAGTTATTTTTATTATCTGTGGGGACAAAATGTATCCCCTCCTCTGAATGGTTACCTCAAATAAAATGATTTTATCCCTGCAGCTTGAAAAAGTCTATAGTGTTTGATCCATCCATGTCTTATCACTTTACCATCAAGCACCAACATGCTACTTTAGTGCAAAAATTACAGTTAGATGAATTAAAGAAGAATGAAACTGATTCAGAACAGCAAATTGTCATATTTTACAGGACTATTACAAAAACAAATCCTGGATTTGTTACTGCTGAGAATGAGACTGTAGTACAATTTTCCTTAGTAAAAAAAGGCACACTGTTTTCTTAGTATGGGAAGTGTGAATATACTGTGGTGACTTCTTTGTTTGTTCATTCCTTTAGCTGAGTGTATGTTGTGTTTTTGCATTTTAAGATTATTTCATATTAAATATTGGAGCTAAGTGGAACACCTAGCCAAATGGCATTCTGTGAAAGGGTGTATAATATGTAAAAATACCATTTAACCTTTTGCGTTATCTTTATTACATCCCCTGTGTTCCCAGGAGGGAAGGAGAGAACACAAGACTGAGAATATTGCACATTTTAATTAATTTGATTCTAAATTTGTTCACATTTCATTAAAATTCATAATTAACAGCATTAAATAACACACACACATAATCTCTTCATAATCTACAGGCCCACTGCCATTATTGAACTTGTAAGTAGTGTATTCTCTTTCAAAGAACAGTATACTTTTGCTAGATGACAGCTTTTTTCACATGACATAACAGGTCAGGTTGTGTCTGTTTAAACTGTGGATAATACATGTTTGTCTCATTCTTTGTTTTTGTATCTGACTGTAGGCTCTGATTAACATCCTCAAACAGAAGGATATGGATAGCAACCCAGAAAATGTGACTTGTTACCTCAGGCCCTTTCGCATCATTATCAGTCTGCTTGATAAACCAGAGATAGGTATGCGGCAGGAAGCAGTGCAGTGCACAAAAACATCTTTTTTATGTCTGTACCTTTCTCTGGGGTTGTTTTTACTGTAATAATGATAATGTTTCTGCTCAGGTCCAGCTGTCTTGAGCCGTGTGTTGTTGGAGGTGGTCCGAGCCTTCTACAGCTACTGTCGAGAGATGCTGGGAGAGGAAACCATCACCAGCTCAGGGCTCTCAGGCAACCTGCTAGCTAGGTAAGAGTGTTAAATGTTAGAACAGATTCATTGCATGTTCACAGTTAAAAAAATTATTACTCCAAAAGCATGCTTTCTTATGTCTTCCTAAACAGTAAGATAAAAGAGAATAAGAATGCATCAGAGATCATAAAGACAGTGAATATGCTTGTGAGTTCCATGAACAGCGAATATCTGTGGGAGTATATGACTCGACGCTTCTGCACTTCTCTCAGGTATGCAGAATTCTTACATATAATGGGAAATTCTGCAAAGTCAAAGGCAGAATCAAATTGATGAAAATGGCCAAGGTTGTATGCAGCATGCAAATGTTCTTTGTTTGCTCTTAAATATCAGCTTCTAAGTATCGCTGTTCTCCCGTTATTCTAGCAACAACGATGACCCACCAACGCCTCCTGAGCAGGATCGCAGTCATCCTGCACCCTCCATTTCAGAAATGTCCAGCCTCATCATTTTCCTGCTTGATGTTCTTCCTCTGGTAAAGAACAAAAACATTTGCACATCATTGCACATCTATCCTTGCGAAGCTTAAGGCAGGAAAAGGTATGGGGTATGCACTGTAGCACTGACTGGTTTATCTCCCAGAAAAGTGAAATATTCCAATAACTAATGCAAATTTTAAATGAAAATAGAAAAAAATAGTAAGGTCTGTCAGAAATACTCACACGCCTGTCTCATATGTACACATTCACAATGTATTCATCATGTTTGTGTTTTGTCACAGGAGCTCCATGCAGACATCCAGTCACATTTCCTCCCCGAGATGCTGGGCACTATGCTTCGGACCCTTTGCAGCCACATAGACTCTGTTTGCCTAGAAGATGTCACACAGGGACTGCGGGCATGCTTCAAGGTCCTGAGTAAGATTCAGATGCCCGTGGCTTATATGGACGTTGATCCAGGGGCACACACAGAGGAGATGGAGGTACAGTCACTGAAGGATGAATCTACAAAGACTCAGGTTAGGTGTCCTAGATGTTGTCTCTTTTAAAATGATACTTTTAAAGTGTCCTCATCATGTCAATTATACTTCATATAGGGTTTAGAGAAAGAAGAGAAAGATGGCAATGTTGGTCAGGTTGATGGACATCATGAGGATGAAGAGATAAACAGAGACGGAGGAGATGAGGCAGAGCCCACAAATGGTGTTTACCCAATACTCAGGTCTGAGGACAGTGGATTAGGCATCAGTGCCTCACCGTCAGAGCAGCACCTGCCACCAGGGATAAGAATGGGAGCTGAGGAAAATGGAATTTTCAAAGAAGGCGAAGGAGTGTGGAGAAGGAGAGGCAGTATAGACACCATGTCCCAGTGTCTACAAGACATCCTGGCCTTCATAACCACAAGGTAAGCATCTGAGCCAGTTGTAGACTAAATAGTCTTCATGGGCCACTTTTATTAACAGATTTGTAAATATTTTCAGGTACCTGTTAGTACAGGTGGAGGATGTCAGAGGACCAACTGAAGGGCTTCGTCCTGACTTAAATGCTACCTCTCTGGATCAGAAGTCTTTGCTGGTGAGCATGGGTGGACGCGAAATTAAAGAAAAACTGACTGAACTGTTCACTCCAAATAAACTTAAAGCCCGACCCTCTTCTGAGGCCCAGCTCTCAGCAGCCCCCACTGAGAAGAAAAGGGATCGTGGGTATTCAGGGTGTCTGGACTGGGCAGCTGGTTACATGCCCCGCGGAAAGGCAGAGATCTCTGAGGCCTGTCGACAGGCGTTCATCGCCACCTGCCACCTGCTGTTGGAGTGCACTACCTTCCCTGTCTACCTAAGTGAAGAGGAGACTCTGGCTCTCCACACAGATATGTTTGGTCACACAGGTCAGCACAAAGACAGATGTTTTAATGCTGCTGTCAGTTATGTGCTTTATCCTACAAATAAATGGTTACAACCTTTTCATTTTCTGTAGGTTTTCAAGTGGACAGCCTGCCAGTATGGCTGAGGTCCTTAATGATACTGTGCTGCCTGTCCAGGGATTACAACATCCAGCATACTGCAGTGGCTTCACTGTTAGAACTCATCAACCACTCTCAGTCCTTAGCACTGGTTATTCAGGACAAGCACAGGCGCTACCAGAGCTCTGACTCTAACCCTCTGAGTGGGCGATTGCAGATGGTCACTGTGCCACCCATCTATCCTGCCATGCTTTGTGCCATAGAGGAGGGCACTGACTTCTATCAGGTGGGGCTATCATTCATTCAAATTTTATCCTAACTCGGAAATGCACTGGAGTAAATGGTCCCATTTACATAATAATAATAGTTAGAAATAACAGATGAAAGATCTTAAAAAGTGACTATAAAGGCACAATAAAGTAATTATAAAATCAAATTTGTAAAGTAATGAAACATTCAAAATAATATAAGCTATTAAATTCAAAGCAGTGAGTAAGCCAAACCAGTAACAACTGGAATAAACCAAAATTAAATTAAAGGCAAGCTTTTGATTATTCTACATATCTTTCTGTTAAACCAGCATGTTTCAAGTTGATGCAAAATGTTTATTAGCTACAAAAATATCTTTATGATCACCTGTGGTGAGAGGAGGAAATGTGAAGGAAAGCTTAAGATTCAGATAATGAACTTCCTTTAAGAGTTTTTCTGGATGTGAATTAGATTAGGAAAATAAAAATTAATAATAAATTACAGATGTCCACTTGAATTTAAGAAACCTAAACGCAAGCTGGTAGCCAGACTCTCCAGTACTCTGTGCTGTTGTAGGGCTGTTGTGAGAAGGTTCAAGATTTAAATCTTTTGGTCAGCAGTGAACTTTCTGTGTGATGTTTGCATGTATTCTAAACAAGATGTGGATTTTAAATAGATAAAACACTTTAAGTGCATATATCAAAGCCCTATAGTATGTGTGCATATAGCTTTTGCTATAAAGCCCTTTGTGTGGTCAGTAACACTGGAAAAGCTCTTTATAAATGCCTCTCCATTTCTAGTTCCATTACCCGTCAATAGTGCAGGCTATGTTTCTCACTTTAACTTCAGGTGAGGTTTTTCCTGAGTCCCAGAGACATTAGTTCCTCTGTATTCTCTGTTTTTAAAAGGTGCATGCTTGTCAAGTTCTAAGCTGAAAGACTTACGAAAATGAGGTGTTTCAGCAGTATCATAGATATTCTTTACCATATTGCTACCAAAAGATAATTTAAGGAGGCATTGTCATCAAAATGTTAGAATGATATTCAGGCTAATCAACATATATGGACAAAATTTTTCACTTGCTCTAGAGACTTTTGAGCTTGTTTTAAAGATCATTGTTCCATAGCTTCTGAGACTCTGAGTTCTTCTCTTTTTGTTTAAAAAGACAGAGAAGAAAACAGGGGAAAAAGTCAGAAGTATTTCTTGCAATACAAACCTTCAGAGTAAAGAACTGAACACATTTCCACTGTCATTGCATTAAAAAGAGTGCAAGTATAAAAGGTCTTGTATACAAGTCCACACTTTTATCTTACTTTTTTATCCATTCTAGAAATGTTGTAATCAAAGGGAAAATGTTGCTGTAACTCAAAACAGTTTCATAAATACAGTATTTAAATTTTTTTTTTATGTTTTTTGCTGTAATTTAGAGGGTGTCCCTGGTACTGTGGAGTCAGCTGGACACAGAGCGGAGAGAGCAGCACATTTCCTGCGTAGAACTGTTTTATAGGCTGCACTGTTTGGCTCCATCAGCATCCATCTGTGAGGACATTATCTGCCAGGCACTATTGCACAAAGACAAGGTATTGATGCCTCCCAACATGCTTCATCACAGTTTTTTCACACGTTTAATTTTTTCCCTAATATCTTCTAAATGTCACAGTTTAACTAGGACATGCAAACATACTTAATAGGTAATGTGACAAGTTGAGCAAATATGTAAAGGTTTGTATGTTTGTTTTCCCCAGGCAGTAAGGCTGGAAGCGCTACACCGCTTCACAGTGCTATGGCACCTCACCCGGGAGATCCAGACCAACAGGACCATGTCCCTCAATCGTTCCTTTGACCGGTTAGTTCATAGGACAGAAGTGGTGTGCAGTTAAGACAAATAGTGGGTAGTTTCACTATGAATCATCTCAAAATAGTTGCTACGCTGAGAGTGGCTTGATCTGCCACTCCTTGACATCAGCACGGTTGAGAAAATTTAAACAGTATGTAAATGTTCCTGTGAAACTCAAACTAAAAACAGTGGCACTTTTGTTCATTCCCACAGAGAACATTTATGCAGCAGCTGACAACTCCCTAACCTGAATGTGTAATTTAGCATAATGTTGAATGTGAGAGCACAGTCTTAGGCATGCTTTCATATGGTACCTCTGTGTATCTGTAACTCACCGTGGGAAACCTGTAAAGTTGGGTATCTTTGATTTGCTCTTAATGGCGGGATACCTTTTAATTTTCTTTTAAATCTAAAATTTGCTGTGAGTCAAGTGCCAGCATATTACATAATGTGAGTGAGAATTAACATGCAATTTTTGTTAATATGTTAAATATGACATGCTAAATGTTGGTGTGTACACTATTACCATCCTTGCATGCCTAAGAATTAGACAGCCCATCTTCAAAATCAAATTGTCTTTGAACAGCTTCTGAAGATGTAATTATGGTCATATGCTAAATTTACAAAATAACCATAAGATTTGCTCTTTGAATTTGGCGAAGTAGCCTTGAGACGTGCAGGTGTTGGTAATTGAGCCAGTTAAGCAATGGCTTTAAAGGCCATTATACCTGAGAGAAACAATTGCTGGTGCCCACTAAAGAGGATGTGTTATGCTTACTTCAAGCTCCATATTTTGATTCTTGGACTTTATTACAGCAGCACAGTGGCTCAGTGGTTAGCACTGTCACTTCACAACAAGAGTGTCTTGGGTTCAAACCCAGGTAGGGCTCTTCTATGTGGAGTTTGCGTGTTCTTCTTGTGCTTGCTTATGTTTTCTCTGGACATTCCATTTAAAACATGCTAGGTTATTGCTACCTGTGTCAGCTCAGGACACTAGCAAAAGAGATTCTTAATCTCAAGAGTTAACTTCCTGGTTAAATAAAGGTAAATAAATACTAAAGTAGATTTACATGATTAACAGTTCCAAACCATCTTATACTGGGCCTTGGCTGTATCCACTCACTTTATCCATTGTCTGTAAAAAGCTTTTTTTTAATCTCCCTTCCCTCTCTTTCCCTTTCTTCTGATTTGCTCCCCTTCTCAAATAATAGCTTGACACAGCAGGTGGGTGGGTTCTGCTGTGCTCACAGCCAGAACTGACTACTTGAGATGACCAAATTAAGGAATTTTTTTTTCTCAGTAACATCCAAGGAAAAGCATAATAGGTGCCCTTTTAGTTAAAATTGAATCTTTTTTCCCACAGTTGCTCATTCACAGTGTGTCAGAATAAAGATAAAATAATTTCAAATAACTAGAGAAGAAGACAGCTCAGTTGAAAACAGCTTGGTTTTTCTAAGATTTACTTTTAAAACGTGTGTGTGTGTTTTTCTCTCTCTCAGCTCTCTGTGTGTGGTGGTGGACAGTCTAAGCTGTACTGATGGCTCCATAAGTGCAGCAGCTCAGTGCTGGTTGGTCAGGGCTCTGTCCCTCAATGATGTGATCCGAATCCTGGAACCTATTCTGTTGTTGCTGCTTCACCCCTCCACTCAGCGCTGCTCCATTCAGAGCATTAAACAAAATTTTTGTGCTAGTATGTGTATTTCTCATCTTGTGTGTTTCCCTATTAGAAATTTAGCATTTTGGTTCATTGCATGTTTTGTCTCCTGTATATTATGCTAACATTTTTCATTGTTTTCAAGGTAACCTAAAGATTCAAAGCAGCAAAAGTCGAAGCTCAAATAAAACTCCTGGAACATCTGCAGACACAATGGCAACAGAAGTCACCACCTTAAACATCCTGAACATTGTGGACCGAGAGTCCCTGTGGGCAGAGTTAGACAGTGGTTCAGAGCCTGCAAAGCCACCAGAAACTTTAGTGGCATCCAGGAGTGAGAGTGAAGAGACAGAAGAAGAGGAGGATAGAGAGGAGCAGGAGGAGAGTGAAAACACTGAGTCAGCTGACACCAGTGGTACCCAAATATCCACAGAGAACACCAGTTCAGGCTCTGCTCCATACCCCAGCATTGAGGAAGGCGGTATAGTCAATGGTCTGCGGAGGGTTGAGTCAGAGCATACACAAGCATCTGATTCACTGTCAAGTGAAGATGAGGAGGACTTAGAGCTGGAGGCCATGGCCAAGTCTCGCCTGTTAAAACAGGAACGTGAAAAGAGAGAGGCCATTGACTCTTTGTTCCGCCATGTGCTGCTGTATCCTGTGGCAGGCGGTTGGCGCCATCTGCTTCAAGGCTTGGCGCTGCTAGACAGCCTAATGAGGAGTAGTGCTGAATGCCCCCTAGTGGATGCCCTCTCCTCCACCTCACTGGACACAAGCTCTGCTGCACATTTAAACCTGGTCTCTAACCTCCTGCAGCGTCACCAACAGGCTCAAGATGGCAAGGGCTTCTACGGCTGCCTGCTTTCCCCTTCTTCTTCCCCTTCTGTGCCCCCATCCCTGCTAATTGAACTCCTGGTGTCATTGTGCCTGCGATTCCTTCGCTCTCATTACCCTTCTTATCTGAGCCTGAGTCCCCTTGACTTGCAGGGGAACAGGGAGGTTCAGGTGAAGAGCGTGGAGGTGCTGACTCGGATTGTGAACCAGCTTTGCTGCACAGCAAAAGGACAAGATGTGTCCAATGTGGAGTCCATCCGCAGACTCCTCTCTGGTTGTAAAGTGCAGCAATATGCTCTGCTAACACTTTCTGCATCTATGTATATCAGCCAGCGGGGAATGGACAAGGGACAATCTAAAGGTATGGAGCTGTTAGAGGAGCAGGGAGGCCTGTCAGAGGAAAGTCTGGTGAATCTTGGAGCAGGAGGGGGACAGGAACAATACCCCTTACAAATGGAATTGCTGAAATTGCTCCAGGCTCTCATTGTACTAGAATATCATGTGTGGTCAGGAGGGGCTGTCTTAGCAGCGGGGTTGGGAGGAACATCTGGCCAGCCAGGGGAATCCTCGCCTGCTAGCACCCCACTTGCCCGTGAGTGGCAGACTGCAGTCCTTTTCCAGCAGTCCATCAAAGCAGCCCAGTATGTCCAAAGCCACCCGATCACAGCCCAAGGGATGTTTGTTTCTGCTGCAGCCAGGGCTCTACAGCCTCAGTACGGCTATGCCATGCACCCCCACTGGGTGTCACTGCTGTGCTCCTCTCTGCCATATTTAGGACGTTCATTAGGCATCATTGTCACTCCACTCATCAGTCAGATCTGCAGAAACTTGGATGAGCTAGTCAAGCTGTATGAGCATGATGGAGGAAAGACAAACCAGAGGTAACCTAAATACACAAGAATCAAGTTTTTTTTTAATTTCTTACAATATCTCAAGTTAAATTCTTTGCAAGATTTTTAATTAAATCTTAAACATCTAGAGTTTGTGAGATGTGATAATAGGAATTCCTAGAACTAGATTCTATTTATATAAGTTGTACTTTTAATTCACTATATGATTTATTTTTCTGACTTTTTGTCAGTCTGAGTGGTAGGAAGGAGAACATAGCCCCTGACTACCCTTTGACTCTGCTGGAAGGCCTAACCACCATTACACACTATTGTCTACTAGACAACAAAAGGGTACAAAGTAGAGCATACACATAAACACAGATACTGTTTGTGCCTCTTACATTTATGATAATTTAATCATCATTTTTTTCTTTTTTTTCCCCTCTGTCAGTCCCTTGTTGCCTGTGATCCTGTGGATGTTCGTAATGCACGCAATGCTGTGACTGAGGCACTGCCACACATGCTTAATAGTATGGCATTGTTATGGGGCGTGGTCATCAAGGAAGAATTTCAGAGGCGTGCATCAGACTCTGCCCAGAGCAGCAGACACACTTCTACCTCTGTCTATTTCAAATGCACCAAGGTGTGTGTCTATGCATATTTCCATATTTTTGCATACTGTGTATTAATAGCCCAGCTAGGGAAATTAGCAGTAGCTTTAAGTTCTCTGTGCAGCACATTAGTTGCATGCTCTGTCTTGGAACTAACTATCAATATCCCTATCAAATAAAGTTTAAATCAAATAAATAAATATTCTGCAGATTTTATTTGTCAAAACAAACACATGTCATGACGGAACTAAATCAGTAATGTAGTATGTGTTATTATAGAAAAGGCCATCCACTGACAATGTGTTCATGTTAAGGTCTTGCGGCAGCGGATACTGGAATTCCTGCTCCCTCTGACTGGTCAGTATGGTGTTCAGCTGATGGCTTCACTTGAAGTAGTGTGGAGCAACAGGAAGAGTAAAAGGAGACACAAAAACAAAGTGAGACCTATAGTTTGAATAGAAACTATGAAAGAGCATTCATGTCTGAGGTATTCCGTAGCTTTAGGGCATCTTTTGGCATCTTCACACTCTGTTCTTCTTTAGGTTCTACCTGTAGCCAGTGAATCTCGTCAGACCATTGTGGAGCTGGTGAAATCACTGAGCACTTTGCACACAGATACTGTACTACAGTTGGTCAAAGAGGTGGTGAAAAAGCCACATCAGATTAAAGGAGAACAGGTACATAAACATACGAATATGTAAAGATGTTTAAGATTTCTACCTAGAGATAAAAAAATGTGTTCTTTTTTTTCTCCTCTCTCCATCAGAAGTCAACACTGGTCGATATCCCCATGTTACAGTTCAGCTTTGCCTATATTCAGAGGTGAGTGTAAAAATACAGTGCATGTAGTGTAC
Source organism: Etroplus canarensis (assembly GCA_015106775.1). Lineage (NCBI taxonomy): Eukaryota > Metazoa > Chordata > Actinopteri > Cichliformes > Cichlidae > Etroplus > Etroplus canarensis. The sequence continues at coordinate 2,171 of VUQH01089011.1, read as the reverse complement.
AAATCTCTGGTTTACAAAGTTCAACCTATAAATGCCCTCTTTTGTAACAGTCTCTGGTTCTGTATGTAGTATTTCGGCTCAGGCTCTGCAGGAAAACATAACTCCACTCCTCAGTCTGTTGCGGGAATCTGTTCAGCTCAACCTGGCCCCGCCTGGTCACTTCTTACTGCTGGGGTTAGTTCTCATCTTTACTCTGATTACCTCTAGTGTGTCAGCTTCATTAATCCTACTTTTTGAGGATGTTTTGCCACAGAAAACTCACAGAATTACTTCAGTGCTTCAGTATGTAAATATATTAACATTTATCTGTGTTTGTTTTTGTTAATATTTTGTTTGTGTTGATGGGTAGGATTTGATGTTGAGTAACGGATTCTCTCCCTTGTAGAATCCTGAATGACTTTGTCAACAGGCTACCTAACCTGGACAGTAAGAAAGACACCAGAGATCTGCAGGTGAGATGCAGTGTTTTGCTACTTGTGAAGTTAAAGTCATTAAGCTGTTGACTGACACAGTAAGCAGCTGCAGGTATTTAATGATTAAATCTTTGCACAGGAGGTGACTCAGAGGATCCTTGAGGCAGTAGGTGGGATTGCAGGATCATCACTGGAGCAGACTAGCTGGCTCAGCCGCAGCCTTGAGGTCAAAGTTCAGCCCCAAGTGTGCCCAGAAGCAGATGAGCCAGATGACGCAGAAGTGGATGGCGGCCACTGTGGTAACTTCCAATGACAAATACATGCATGTGTTAGCCCCGATTCTTTTATTGGAAGCCCAGGAACAAACTGTCCTCATACAAAGTATTTATTGCTATCACAGGTAAAGTATAGCAGTGCTGGGCTCAAGAATGACAGAGCTCTCACAGGAACTCAGCCAGCATGAACCCCAATCTGTGAAAATGGTTCACATTTATCTTCTTGGGCTGGGCCCCCATACAGAGATTGGACTTACACGTGACTGACTGTAATTGGCCGCCTATTGTTGACGTGGACAGGCCAACCACTGTCCATGTCTTGTTCTTGGAATGTGATAAGCAACATGTATGACTGTTGTTTTGGGCGCACATCTAATGCAACAGACCTAACTGATGAGATAGAGAAGACAAAATAGAGCCATTCCATCTATCTCCTGGTATACAAATCAATTCTAACAGGTCATGTTATCTTATAGTTCTGGAATGTACAAGGACATATTTTACGTACATGAGCTCAATGAGAAGTACAAAGTGAGTTCAGTGTGAGAAACTCAGAATAAGGATACGTGATGTCCAACAAGGCCAGTTCTAACAATTCCTCCTTTTGACATGATTCTATCGTGTCATCTGATTTAGGTAGGAACATTATCACTGTATTGTGTTAAAACTGTCAGTGGCAATCAACTCAGCAGGCCCCAAACTGCAAGAGACCATCTACCTTAAGATGCAACACAACCAGTTGGGAGATTTTGATATCCCCCTTTTGCTATAATTTCATCTTATTAACAATTTTAAAAAAAAGCCCTAATATACAGCTATTATGCATAAGCAGGTCTTCATTGCATCCAGCAGTCTATATGTGAGCAACTATGTGTAAGCTGTTCTTCTTTGCATTTACCAGCAGTAAGCGATTCTTCATTGCACATGCATGTGAAAATAATAACACAATTTTCATGTGGCTGGACATAAACTTTTGCTTTCTTTCTAAATGTGACTCGGGAGTACAGACACAGTCATGCAGAGAATTCTTCTTCTTCTTCTTCTTTCGGCTGTTCCCGTTAGGGGTCGCCACAGTGGATCATCTGCCTCCATCTCATCCTATCCCTTGCATCCTCTTCCCTCACACCAACCCTCTGCATGTCCTCCTTCACTACATCCATCAATCTTCTCTGTGGTCTTCCTCTTCTCCTCCTGCCTGGAAGCTCCATCTTCAACATCCTTTGTCCAATATATCCACTATCCCACCTCTGAACATGTCCAAACCATCTCAGCCTTGCCTCTCTGACTTTGTCTCCAAGTTTCTCAACATGAGCTGTCCCTGTATGGACTCATTTCTAATCCTGTCCATCCTGGTGACTCCCAGGGAAAATCTCAACTTCTTCAGTTCTGCCACCTCCAGCTCCACCTACTGTCTTTTTGTCAGTGCCACTGTCTCCAAACCATACATCATAGCAGGTCTCAATACCGTCTTGTAAACCTTCCC
>VUQH01089010.1:0-26782 GCA_015106775.1 Etroplus canarensis | reverse complement strand
TGGAGACAAAGTCAGAGAGGCAAGGCTGAGATGGTTTGGACATGTTCAGAGGAGGGAAAGTGGATATATTGGACAAAGGATGTTGAAGATGGAGCTGCCAGGCAGGAGGAGAAGAGGAAGACCACAGAGAAGATTCATGGATGTAGTGAAGGAGGACATGCAGAGGGTTGGTGTGAGGGAAGAGGATGCAAGGGATAGGGTGAGATGGAGGCAGATGATCCGCTGTGGCGACCCCTAATGGGAGCAGCCGAAAGAAGAAGAAGAAGAAGAAGAAGAAGAAGAAAAATCACAATCAAATGTTTGACATGGATTCCTGAAGTTAGAGGACTGTGTGTAAAATGGGATGCATTTCCCCTCTGAGAAGGAAATCTGTGGAGCACAGTGGCCAATCAAAGATTTTGGAGAAAAAAAATCTCATGGGAATTTTTACTGTCCAGTCTTTGTAAAATCAGTCTGGATCTGGGCTGGCAGACCAAACCACAAGCCACATTTTACCTGGGATGAGTTTTTCTGTCCGGGCGTCGTAGAGCATCCCTAAGGTGAAAGGTCGACCCAGAGCAGCCACCTCCATAACACCTGAGGAAATGAAGAAAACATCCAAAGACATGGATTTAAAGACGAAGCAAACATTCAGCTTTCGTCAAAGTGGCAAACTTAGCACATCACAGCAGTTCTTTATTCCAGAGGTGGAAGCCAGAGCAGAGTTAATGTTTGATTACCGTGTACGGCACAGAACATGACGTCAGTGGCAAATCCATTCTGATCAAACCAAGAAAAAAGGGCTTTGTGAGGACATATTCTGTCCATTTCTGAATCTGCATCCTTCCAAGGCCAATTACATCATAACGCGAAGACGAGAACTGTCCCATTGCAAGGGCTCCTCCAAACACGTCCTCCAAACGCATCCTCCAAATGTGTCCTCCAAACACGTCCTCCAAACGTGTTCTCCAAACATGTCCTCCAAACACGTCCTCCAAATGTGTCCTCCAAACACGTCCTCCAAATGTGCCCTTCAAACGTGTCCTCCAAAAACGTCTTCCAAATGTGTCCTCCAAATGCGTCCTCCTTTTCCCTCAGGTTGAAGGATGCATCAGGTGGATCCTTCGCAGCCTTCCATATCCCAAGATGCAACGTGCACTGGTGAGCTCCGGTTTTTGGAAAAAATAGCAGACTTTTCAAGCGAGGTGGCAGAGAAGTGAACTTTTAAATGTATTATTTGATTTATTTTGTCTCAACCAATCAGTGGTACACATTTTAAAGTAACCAGAACAATAAAACATTATATTTGGTGAACTTTCAACTAGTTTTGTGACTTTAATGTAGTCGCTGTTTAATGCGTCTCAGCTGAAGGTCCAACAATCTTATTAAAATTTTACTTTTAAACATCAGAGGTTAAAACGTTAATCTTCCAGACATTCAGTCTGTTTTAATAATGTGCAGGTCAGAGGTCAGAGGTCAGGTTGTGATGAGTTCAAACGTTTTAATCACAGCTGATGTCAGTTGAGCTGCTTCTGCTGGTTTGATGGACAAACTTGTTAAACTGACATAGGACAAAGGTGATTTATTGATGGGGACAAGCACTGGACCACAGCAGCCACCTTGGAATGTCCCAGTTTAACCAGTTCATTTGTCTCTCAGTCTGAAGACAAACCTGATAAGACAGGAAACAGGGCGTCCTCCTCCTGTGCTGTTTTTAGACCACCCGAGTTTGTCCCCTTTACCAACATGTGTGCAGGATCTTGTGTCTGTCCTGTGTCCTCTCTGATGTCTCTCTTTAAAGACACAGAGTGTAGATGTGATCTGAAGTTAATTTTAATCCTCTTACTGATAAAACTTTATTATATTTGGAGCTCATTTTCTTTGTCTAAGGACTGCAAGTGTCCAGGGTCAGGAGACACCAGGAGACACACTGGGCTGTGGTGTGTCTTTGTCCTGATATGTCTTTTGGACTGAGGCTGTCCACCTCAGAAGGCACAGCAGGACAAATTCAGCACTGTGTGAGGAAGAGGAGGACATGATGACAGGATGTTGTCTCTGTTTGAGGGACGAGTAGGACATTTCAAACTGTTGCTGAGTGTAATGTTTACTGTCTTCACAGGTCTGTTCACATATTTCTGACATCAAACAGAAATGAGCAATAAGAATAAAAAAGTTTAAAGAAAACAGATCAGCTGTTTTTATTGGATAAATGTTCTTTATGTAAATGAGCAGTGAGTCCTGGTAAGTCTGTGGACATGGACAATAAAGACCCTCCTGTCCTCTGTCACTGAGACATTATCTGGAGGGGTCTTCCTGTCTCTGCTGTCCACAACATGATCATCTATTTATTTATCCATAATCTGTCTTCATAGTTAATGTTGTTTCCTCTTAACTTTTGTAGATTTTATTTATATTTTATCATTTCAACATTGCGTTTGCACAGAACACCAAAACAAATTCCACGTACTATAAAGTGTTCTTAACTGTACCTGACAATAAACGGTTTCCTGGTATAATCTGTGGTCAATGTGAAAAATACAGTACAAAGGACAGGTACACTCACACACACACTCTGATGGGTTCAGGGTGTGTGTGTGTGTGTCAGGGTTCAGACTGGAGAAGTCAGATTGAACTTCCTGTTGGAAGGTGACCTGCTCTACCTCCTGAGTCACAGCCCCCCCCGGTGGCCTGGTGATGGTTGGAGGCGTCATCAGCAGAGAACTGGTGAGTTCTGGTGAGTGAGGCGAGGGTTCTGAACTTCACTGATCTGCTCCTCACAGCAGTCCTGACCTCACCTGTCAGTGGGCGGAGCTTCCTTCATATCAGACACAGCAGTACACGTAGGGCAGGTGTTTCCCAGACCGAAGCCAGGAGTTCTGGTTGTGAGAGATTTATGGTGTTACGGCAGCAAACTCTGAAGGTATGAACCCCCAGAGGAGCTCAGCTCTCTGAGCCAAACCTGACAGCAACCAACCAGAGACCGAAGCCCGAGGCCACATAAACACACAGATGAAACGATCGGATCCAGACCTGAATCTGGATTTTCTCCCAGATTTCTGGTTCTTTAACACCAGAGAACTTGATCTGGATCAGGTCCAGGTGATCCCACGCTGGTCTGGTTGTATTTCATGGTGAAAAGGCGTCACATCTGTTTACTGTTTTTGATATAAACCCTGATGATAAAGAAACCGGAGTGTCTGACAGGAACTTCCTGTTTGTGAGGTGAGGAGACAGAGAAACACGGAGACGTGAAGTTCAGAGTTTTATTAGAACGATGGAAGCAGGTGAAGCTCTGAGTCCGCAGCACGCTCAGGACAAACAGCAGCACTTCCTGTTTCCTGTCTCTAACTAAACGTCTGCTGTTTGGTAAACCTTCAGTTTTTTTATTCTAAAAAAATGGAAAGCTTTTTAACCAATCAGAAGCTTTCCTGACAGCCACCACTTCACAATAAAAGCTGTACAGATTCTTCTTCTTGTAAATTTTATTGGCAGTTGGCAAACAACAAAATAGTGCATTACTGCCACCCACTAGTATCCTGTCCACTTGGATGGGAGCTGTACAGATTAAAACCACATGAGACTTTTATTGTGAAAGCCATCAGTACGGTCTGAAAGGATCGACCAATCAGATGTCACTTTATTTAAAAAAGCTGAATCACAATAACACTAAAACTCAAAACCTGCTGCTGATTGGCTGATAGTGTCTTCTTTATGTTCCCATGGGAACTGAGGCAGCAAACGCAGAGAAAGAAAACAAAGGCAGGACAGGCGAGGACAGGTGGGGACAGGTGAGGACTGAGGGCAAGTGAGAGCAGGTGAGGACAGGTGGAGACAGGTGGGGACAGGTGAGCAGAGGTGGGCTCAGGCGGCACTGGAGACAGCGAGTTTCTTCAGGTGGTCCATGAAGACCTGCAGGCTGACGTCGTCGGTCAGGATGGGGGCGCCAGACTCCTACAGGTGGACAACTCAGGTAAACACAGCATCTTATTGGTGTATGTTTAGAGGTGAAAGGTGAAAGTCTTACCTGCCCCCAGGCGTACATGTTGTTGTGGGTCTGGGAGGGGTTAACTTTGGAGAGCAGGAAACGTGCCTGAAAACAGCAGAAGAAGAAAACCTTCAGTTACCTGTAGGAGGGTTTGAACCTGATGGAAAAGAAACTCTGTGGATCTCCGTGATGTTTGCTGATATAAATAAAGTTAATTGAATTGTTCTTTTTAACGTCAATATACTGATGTGTGTCTCAGGTGTGTGCTGGCGCCCCCACCTGGCTGCCGCCATGTTCCGTGTCGATGTATCTGGGCATGGGGAAGCGAGTGTGCAGCAGCTCCTGGGCGTCGTCCACCGGAGCCTGGAGGAGGTGTTTGAAGTTCTCGTACTCAGGCATGTCCTGATACCCCGCCTTCCTCCACTGAGCCACAGTCTGACACCAGGGGACGCTGTTAGAAACCTTAACACCTGTACACCTGTCTGACTGCACACCTGTCTGCTCACCTGTCTGTCTGAACACCTGTCTGTCTGACACCTGTCTGCTCACCTGTCTGTCTGCACATCTCAGCTGATGTCAGCTCAGCTCACTGACCTCAGATCAGATCACCATCGTTCTTTAATAAATGTTTATTGCATTTTGAACATTTTCATTTCATGTAAGAAGTAATAAAGGTAAATCATTGATCACCCTTATGAGTTAATAACTGATAAGCTGTTGTAAATCAGCTCAGCAGGACAAACTAGATTATTGATCTGCAAATAGCTGATGAAATTGCTGCGTTGACTTTAAAACACATCAGTAATGATCATGTCAAAGTTGTTTTCTGTAAGGAAATTATTTAAACGCTGTTTTTGGCTCTAGTTTTTATGTATTAAAGACTTTTGATCACTAATAATGAGAACAGAACAAAAACTGAGTCTGTGAGCATCAGATTAAACACTGCAGTTCACTTCATGACCACAGGGTGTCACTGATGATGATTTCCTGAAAGTTTTACACAGAACTTTTAACCTGTTGAAACTAAAGGACAGCAGATTTCTTACTGCACCACGATTGGCTCAGACAGCTATGATGTCATGAGGTGCTGGAGTGTGATTGGTGGTATCAGGTGTACCTCTCCATGGTAGATGAGGATCTGGAAGAACGTGTCCATGAGAAGGATCCGGTCAGGCAGGATGCTGCTGCTGTCCAACAGAACCGGCTGCAAAGAAACACACATAAACATCAATCAATCAATCAATCAATCAATCAATGAACCAACCAACCAATCAATCAACCAACTAACCAATCAATCAACCAACCAACCAACCAATCAATCAATGAGCCAACCAATCAATCAATCAATCAATCAATCAATCAATCAATCACAACACAGCTGCACAGCTAGGTGTTTCCTCACCTCCAGACCTGTGAAGAACTGAGTACAGGTGTGTGTTGGTGTGTGTAGCTTTGTATACAGGTGTGTGTACATGTGTGTGTTGGTGTGTGTAGGTGTGTATAAGAGGTGTGTATAACAGGCAGGCTCAGGGATGGCAGATGGCTGCCCCTCCCTGAGCCTGGTTCTGTTAGAGGTTTCTTCCTGTTAAAAGGGAGCTTTTCCTTTCCACAGTTGCCAAGTGCTTGCTCATAGGGGATCATCTGATTGTTAGGGTTTTCTCTCTAATACTGTAAGGTCTTTACCTTACAGTGTGAAGCACCTTGAGGCAACTCTTGTTGTGAACTGGCACTATATAAATAAAACTGAATTGAATGATGCAAATCATTAACATGAGGAGACTGTATTCTCACCATGGAGCTCTATGGTGCAAGAAACCGGATGTGCATATTTTAAAAAATATGTAAACCCCTCAGTTTTAGACAAAGTTGTGACTAATTACAAACTTAACTAAATAAATATATATATAAAAGGCATGTAATAACATAAGCAAATCTTACTTTGTCCATGAGCGAGATGATCTGCAGGATGAGCTGGTCTTGTCTCAGGTCATCTCCGTGTTTGAAGATGACTGGGTACGTGGCTCCATCCTCAGCCTTGAAGATCAACTTGGCTGGCATCAGAGCACTCTGATATAAACACACACACACACACACAGAAAATATTCATATTTTGCATAGACACCTGCTTGTAATCAAGACAAACTGTTGCAAAGCAAACTGCAGTGAAGCTGAATATGTAAACAGGCCTTTTTTGGAAGTTTCAGTGATTACAAAAAGTTTTGAGTTATCTAACACATGTTTGGGGAGCATTAAAGTCTGGTAAAACAGTCCACCTGTGCATCAAACTGCAAGCTTGTTTTTCTTATTTTTTTTTTTTTTTTAAATTAAACATCAAAACACCACCATTTGCAGTGTAAGATAAGGTCAGTGTTTTCTAACGGGAGAAGAGCCATAGTCCTTTTCCTCTGAGATGCTATGGTGGAAACAAGGGAAGAAGTAAACAAACTTATGCTGTAATGTTTTTTTCTGAAGAGCAATGACCACAGCTGTTGTAACATCAGCACATAAGTTCACATGCCGTTGGATGGGCTGCAGCTGGCAGCTACTTCAGCTGTTCTGATGTTATCAGTGTACTTTTTTGATTTTTAAATCTTTACAATCCAACACATTTGTCTAGCAGAGAATCACTTGTTCTTGTTGACAGGTTATTCCAAGCCTGCACTCTCACAGCAATTACCACTCTGAGCCACCTTTAATGTCATTTGACATTTTGTAAGTTATTTTTATTCTGTTTTATTTTGCAATTTCAGTCTGACTTATTCTTGACAGTGACAAGACAGTGACTGATGAGGATAACGGTAAAATCCTTTCCTACCTTAAAGAGTGTTGCTGTCTCTGGGATGATGCCTCTGATCCTGATCTGAGGCTCCAGAGGAAGAGGAATTGGCTCGATGTCTGAGAGATTCACCTTTTCGTTGTCAGCCAGCAGAGCCTGAAGTCGCTCCGTCTGTAGACAAACATGAAAGCATTCTGATGTTGATACAATTCAGTGGCATTAGTGTGGGACTGGGAGTGGCTCCAACCAGCCGGATAGAAATAAATGTTTGTATGTGAATAAGTAGTGTTTGGAACCCCTTGTATAAAAGGACAATGTGCTACTGCAGAGCAAAATGAAGAAATAAAAGTTTTAATTTAACAAAATAGGACTAAATATAAAAATACACCGAGTATCAACCCATGTAGAGAAACATTTTATAGAACAGATTTTTATGACTTTTAAAGCACATTTAAAACTGAGGCTGTTTTGAAAAAACTGTTTTTGTTACCTTCTTCTTGCGGTTTCCACTTTCCCTTTGCACAGCCTTCATCAGCTGTACCAGCCTGTCCACAAACGTTTGCTGAGCAGCCAAGAGCGACCGCATCACTCTCACACTCTTGTCACCCTGGAGAAAAGAAAAGTGTGAGCACTCAAGAGTGGACATTGAAGAAAAAAAATATATATTCATACACTGCAGTATTTGTTGTGTTTCAGTTTGCTACTTAATAAACCAGTTTGCCAGCTTTAGTGTCTAGTCATATCAGACTAAGACAAATTTTGAATATACCAGATCCTACTGTGCTCATTTGGCTCCATATTTTTATTCTTGCGCTCTACTAGAGTAGCTCTGCATGATGCACAGTTTAAAATAATCCTTATTTATCTCACACTGGGATTCGGTGCAGCCCCTCAGTTCAATCACTGTATGAAACAAGCTAGTTTAGCTCCTCTCCCTTTAAAGTGGAAATGAAACACTACATGTGTGAAGCATCATTTACAACATGGGTTCCTACTCTAAACATCTGTTACAAATTTAACTCTGTATGTGAAACTGGATTAAAAAAATAAGTAATGGAAGTTTCATATTCTAGAGCAAGTGCACTGCCATCTTGCTGAAGTAAATTCTCTGACATCACTGGGTTGGTTGGTAGCATTAGTCCAGTCTCAAACAAAGTCTGGAATGGTTCATTTGTGGTGGAAAACACGATCTGTTCTCAATTCAACCAATGTAATATTAACTGTGAGCTCCTGTATCCTAAAGAACTAAAAGGTAGTTTCTAGTGGTCTGTCCATGTGGAAACAAACTAAGCCAAGGGAAACTATACCAAACTCACAAAATGATTCCAAACTTAACAGAATCAGACTGCAGCAAACAAACTGTTGGTGTGAAGATGCCTACAGAAGTGAGGAAATAGCCCTGTACAAGCAGACTTAAAATACACTGATGAAAGAGATCACAGTGTTTTAAAGATGCTACACTGAAAAGTGGAAAGCTACTCAGGTAATGACCACGCATTAGTGTGGAAAGTCTACAGGAGACACACACCCCCACCCCCACCCAGCAATGCCCTACCCCCCGCTGAGACAAACAAAGATCTTGCTGATGATCTGCATGCCTTCAACTGCAGGTTTGAAAGGGACAAATTCACACCCCTCACCCACCCTTGCCCTACAGTAACCCCATCACCCACCACTGCCCTGTAGTAGCTCCCATCACACCTCCCCCCAACACTCAGGCCTCTCACACAATAGGTAAAAGAAGTGAACCAGTTCTTCCAGAGACAGAAAACCAGGAAAGCACTAGACCAAGAGTTTCCCCTCCTGGCTTAAAGCCTGTGCTGACAAGATGGTTCCTATCTTCACTCAGATCTTTAACAGATCACTCGAGCTGAGCTAGTTGCCATCCTACTTCAAATGTGCCACCATTATTTCAGTCCTTAAAAACCCTCCATTACAGGACTTAATGACTACACTGACGACTATAGTCATGATGACCTTTGAGCACCCAGTGTTGGTCCATCTAAAGAGTATCACAGGACACCTTGAATGTGCAGGAACTTATGCAAGGACCCTTTTTATAGATTTCAGCTCAGCACTCAACACCATAATTCCCGACATCCGCTCCACCAAACTTTCACAGCTCGTTGAATGTCCTGCCATTCACTTCTGGATCACCAGGTACACCAATGACTGCACCTCCAAAGATCCAGCCATGAAGACCGCAAGAATATCCACGGGAGACTGAGCGACTGATTCTCCGGTGCAGTCAGAACAGCTTGGAGCTGAACATGCTTGACTGTAGAGCAATTTTTAATAAACAACTCTCAGCTTACCCCCTTCACAGTATCCAACATGTCAAGCATGGAGTATTTAAGTTCCTGGGAACTACTATTGCTGTGTCCCTTTTATCTCTGAAGTTAGACCTTGGAGCTGGTAGAGACAATCACACCCAAATTGACTGTGTTCCAGCAGTACAATTGGAAAAACTGGCAACGTTTTGTTCTGAAACAAGGCAGAGCCACTCAGCCATTGCTAGCAATACCTGGAGTACAGTGCAGTGACTGCACCACGCTTATCTAGAGAGTCACAAATATGTAATAGTAGAAGTACACAAGATTTATGGTTTCATTACTGTTTACATACACTGCTGCCGTTTTGGATGGCGACGTCAAGGTTGGTATGGATGCTTTGCCTTTCCGAGTGGAAAGTTCGACTGAGGTGGCGCTCCAGCTGAAAAATCCAACTACTTCCAACATCCCACTTCACATGGAAGGCAGAATAATTCTCAGGGCTTGAAGTGGGAGCCTAATGTCAAATCTAACCTTAAAAAGACCCAGCAGAGGATGCACTTTCTGAAGCAACTGTGAAAGCATGGTGTACCACAGGAGCTGGTGATCCAGTTCTTCACTGTGGTGACTGAATCTGTTCTGTGCACCTTTGGTTGGATGAACTAAAAATCACTGGGGCCTCCAAGACTTGTTCTTCTCAAGAACCTGGAACACCCTAAACTGAAGCTCTTTCAACTCCTCCCCTCTAGCAGGCACTACAGAACCTTCCATACCAGAACAACCAGACACAGAATCAGCTTCTTTCTGCCATTACCCTCATAAACAGCTGGTCAGCACATATGCCACATGGTTATGCTTGCTTATTCCAGACAGTTATTGGATTGTGCTTCAAATCTACAACCACCATATTTTACACTTACTCAACATCACATCTCATTCTATGCACATCTTGTTGTGCTGAACCAGACTACCACACTGCACTTTATGTACCTTGTCTTAGCTTTTATATATGTGGTTTGTATCTTAATATAAACAATCTTTTGTATATTATATGTATATAATGTACACTGTCAGTATTGTCTTTGTGCACATTGACATTTTCTATTTTCCATATTGTGCCACTAGCGTGACAACAACAGTTGGAACCAAATTCTTTGCATGTTTAACATGCTTGGTGGAAAATAATTTTATTTCTGATTCTGGAGCGGGATATTATGGGAAATACTGACAGCTGAAAACACTTGGAATTCCAAATGTCAGAACAATAAACTGATGGTGTCCTCCAACACCCACTTATGACAACAAACTTGATGGCATGATGTCTTTAACTTGCTGTTCTCCATGAACATAAGTTAACGTTTTGTCAAGATATGTTTCTTCTTCTTCTGACCTTGAGCAAAGCCTGACTGAATCTCCTCATGACGTTCAGATACATCTCGTGGGTCTTAGGATCTCTCTGCTGTGTATCCTGATCTTCACACTCCACAATCACATACCTGAGAAAGAAAAAAGGGATTTATATGCACATCCTTCATCGCGATAACTGTAACTCTTTTTTCCAGGCAGAAAAGAACTTTGAGAAGGACTCACCAGTACAAGTAGTTGGCAAGCGTAGAGTTCTTGCAAGCACGAGAGATCAGGAATGTACAAAGGTCCTGCTGCAAAGAAATACAGACATAGTGTTGTGTTATAAACAACTGATAAACTGTCACAATGGTAAGAGATCTAACGCCGATATCCAAAGAAGTACCCCATACAGTCCTTCTGACTGCTTGTTTTGTTTTTATCAGCAGCTGCCCTTTGGGGATTTATATTAGCTTCCTTTCTTACCTCCAGATTCTCACTGTCAGCACCGTCCTTTCCCTTCTGTGGGGTAGTGGATGGTCCAGATGAGCCAGAAAGGATCTGGGAACTACACAAAAAGAAAAAGAAAATTATAAGCATTTAAAAAGGCTCATAACATTTTACAAACATCTACTCGAAAGGTTCATTTGTATAGATGAAGATATTTCTTCTTAATGTGTGAATGGCTCTTTCTTATTTCATTCTACATGTAGGTCAGCATTGTGGCTGAATCGCAGTTATCTGCATCCAGCTGCAGATCTGCCAGTAAAATCATAACATTCAATGAGTGCATCACGGTTTCTGAAAGAGAAATAATCATATTCTGCAAATTGGCTAATCCTCCCCCAGCTGGTGAACATTTGGGGGTAAATTTAGAACCAGAAATTGAAAAAACACACACTTAAATCACCTCAAAGTCACATTTAGAAATTTTTCATCTGAGACCCAAAAGAGAAACTAATGTGACCACTGATGTTGATTATTTATGATTCAGAGCAGCTTTCAAGTACTGACCTGTCCAGTGCAGAGTCATCTGAAAGTCCCTGGCTATCTCTCTTGCCTGGCTCTAAGCCTCCCTGAATATCACTGAAGTTCTCATACTTGAGCGCCTGCACCAACTGAAGGAGGTACATCAAAAGGTCCTAGAGAGAAGAGAGAGGAATCATGATGATAATGGAACAAGATGAATTTCTCTTCCAAGTACGCTGATTTCATTTTATTAATTCAATGCTATTGGTTAAGTTGATTTAGAGTCCTGCGCTCCCTGAAGAGCCTACACCATAGTGATAGATGCAGCTGGTGGCATTTATACTTGTGTTTGTAATGCGCTGCCATCACAAGAGAAACGGAGCTGATTGTGTTGCATTTGGTGCTATTAAACAGTTACTTTTGCTAAAACACAAAAAAGAGAGAAAACGTCAAAACCAGCTCTGAGTTCGTACATGGATTATAAGAGCTATGAAAACAAGAAAAAGACATAAGCTCAGAATAAATATACTTGGATGATATACTTGAAGCCTTCTAAAAGTTTATTACACAGACTGAGCAATGGTTAGCGACCTGCACACAAGACCTGACCACAGTCCTCCCACACTTACCTCATCATCAGCTTGCTGCAGGCGTGCTACAGCATAACGCCTCACTGTCGGGTTAGTGAAATGGGAGGACAGCAGCTCCAGAGAGTCCTCTACATCCATAGGCTTCCACTTCCCCAGCAGCTCCAGAGCTTGCTTGGCCTCTTGGGGCAGATCCCAGTTCACACACTTGAGGAACTTTGTCAGGGCCTAGAAGCATACGGAGGAGGAACATGTGTAAAGATATAGCAGTAGCAGCCACTGGGAAGAAATACTGCAAAGGAAGTGTAAAGTTACACAAAGTAATATACATTTGGATACAGCAGACAAGACAACACCAACACACCTTTTCCTGTGTGGTGAGGTAGTATCTGAACTTCCACACCAGGTCCTGCTCTTCAGAGCTCAGTTGCTTGGTTGGAGGGTAGCTAACGATGATCTGTGTGTACAGACAGACAATAAAAAGTATAAAAAGTTAAGTATTGTCAGAGTGATTTCAAGAAAATTAGTTCTAGTACTTCTTTATTTCACATCTGTATTTTTTCCATTAGTCCTTTGTGAAACTTACACATAAAAGACATGACATTCGTTAGATCTGATTATATGGGTGCTGTAGAAAAAATTAAATTAAAAATTAAAACTCAACTGCTAGTTACTTACATTGAGCTGGTCACGTGTGGTGGCATTGGGCTTCAGGTCGTGATCTGAGGGCCCACTGCGAAGGCTACGAGCCAGTTTGTGGTGCTTACTCTCTACTAGGTTCTCCTGTGGAGAAAAAAAAAATTACAGTATATATGTTAAATAAATAAAAAATGTACAGCAAAATAGCCCCACAACATTTATATTTCTTCATAAATGTGTTTCCTCTCACCATCCCCATCTGTGGGTCAGGAACTTTGACAATGTCGCAGCTGGTAGGAACTGGTGATGCATCATCTCCATCCTGAATGGAGATAAATGCAACACACCAATTAGCTCCCACCATTTTTACTCATGACAGCTTCCTGCTATAAAGCTAAAACACAATAGTGTCCAGTGACTAAGAAAATGAAATACCTTTTCATAATAGACGATGCTGTATTCCTTGTCATTTGTTTTGACACGAGGAAACTCCACCATGAGGTACATAAAGTTGGAGCTACGCTTTTCACTCTAAAAAAACACGTGCACAGAGGTTTTGTTTTGAAAAATGCACATAATCACGCATAGAAATGGCAAATAGAATCTTGCCTCTTCCTTTCTGAGCAAGCCATTGCATTCCTCCAACATGTATATCTAGCTGAGAGTGATCTGTACTTTATAGGTCTTGTGGACATTTCCTTGGCTCTCTATAGATTCTGCATGCAACAGAATCTAACTTAACGCACTCACCTCGTTGATCATCTCAATCTCTCTGAAGGTCAGCCGGTCCAGCCAGTCCACCTTCACCATGTGGCCCTGCCGATGAGCCTTTGTCAGCTGGATGGAGATTGGGGGAAAAACGTGAAGAGGGGAGCGGGCAGAGAAATGAGGGCTTCGTTTTACCAAAATACAAAAAGAAAAATACAGAAATGGCTGTTCTGTTGAACTGATCACAGCATGGTGGCTGGTGTGCAAACAGCTCAACCAGATCATGCACAGTGCCAGCGGCCAATCCAGCATCTCTGCACACTCAGCAGCCAGTCCACTCATCAGTTAGTGAGTGTAGGTGTTGGGGATGTAAGCACACACTTGGCCATGAACAGGAAGCCCACAACTCGGCTGGTTAGAATAAGTACTCACTCTTTCAAATAGCATGTGAACTGGTAGCAGCCTGAACACAACCTAAAGTTATTAAGCCAACTGCATTTACAATGAACACAAAAAATGGGAAATCATCGAGTTTGTTTTAGGAAACAAATTTTAAAACGCCAATCAAATCAGATAATAAAATGCACTCCCTGATGACCTCTTCTAATTATCCCATAAAGCTGCAACAAGTTAATGAACATAATTCATCTTGTACCCACATAAAAATGAAATCCATGCACACAAATGAAAACACAACAACATATGGTATATGGAGGACTGAAAGTGCCAAAATCAAAAAGAAAGAAAATTCTGATTAATAAATAAATTAATGTCTTCTGTTCGATTTTGCATCTCTATTTATTTACACTAGTATTACCAATCATTTACAGAAGATGAATTGTTGATTTAATAATTCACATTTTTTAAAGTACACATGTATCCATCAATGCAGTATTTTCCCTTTGTATTCTCCCCATGTATATTTCTCTTTACATATTAATTTATGAATTCTTTACGCATTTCTACTTTCTTACACAAATGAAAAGGCTATCATTCAAAGTGTGTCACTGGATTAACTTTTGTGCCCGTTGGCTGATCAACATCACACTCACAATGGACAGGTGAGTCTCTATTCAGGAGAGCCCCAGCTGTGTGATAATACTGATGAGAATACTGTCAAGCTTGACAATTTACTAGCAAATTAATAAATGCACCCACATTTATTATTTAAACATTTTTTGCATTTAAAGGCATATTAATATATTTACTGAGGTATTCATTTTTCTATTTGGGATGTTGGCATTTTTGATCCTCCATAATCACAACAGCAGAAAACTTAAAAATCAATATGTATAATGCTTTAAGAACGCAGCCATATACCTTCACAGACTACAAGTGTTCACACCAAAACCTGGGTCAAAATGTATTTGTAAACACACTGAACAGTTGTATTGTGCTTATGGGTTTCCCACATAGAACAATGCAAAGTGAACTGAGGTTTAATACAAGGAGAAAGGGGGTACTTAATGTCCCTGCCACAGTTTGAATTGTCCTAATGTGGTAATCAAGTGGTGTATTATACAAGTGGCACTCTATTTGCAAATACATTTGGGCCAAGGTCTTGTACATACACATATAATACACACACACATAATCTGCATTGCCAACACTAACTCCTGCACTTGTACTCACATCACTGAGTACCTCCAGGTCAGGGCCCTGGAACAGATGATTGTTTAGACAGTGCTTTGCATTGGAAGATTTCTCTTTATCCTAGGTTTCCTGTTCACCTTTGATCCTACTTCTTTACTCAGTCCTTTTACTTTAACCTTTTAGTCACACACACACACACATAAAATCTTATCCCATTTCCTATCCACACGCATACAGTATTGTACCTTGGCGAGTCTACCCATCTGGTCCTCTGATAGGCTGCTGCTGGTGCGTCCCGGTGTGGTTGTGGGGTCCCCTCCATCCCCCTCCACGCCTGGCCAAACCTTTAGGTCATGCATCCCTTGCCGAAACATGCTAGAAGAGGACAGGAGGAGGTGTTTCAAAATCACACAAACTGCTACATATTCTACTCTGATATACAGCTTATTTTTAACCTGATAAAATACAGAGCTTTTAAACACTGTTTTCAGTAAGGAATCATAAACCAGAGGTATTCCAATTTTTTGTGACTGAGGCACATTAAGGGGCAAGACAACATTTCAAGATACACCTGTTTTCACATCTATGCAACATAGCCTCTATGTCTATGTCATGTTATCATCCTTTTTTTGACTAACACACTTTTGGCAGCTCATTTACTGTATGTAAACACAGCATGATAGCTGCAGTTTTTTACAAGTGTGTCTACACTGCTCTATACTTTCTGTCCACTCATTTTCAGCATTTGTTACATATGCAGAAATCTTCTGAAGAAGGCCAGGTTTCTCTCTTAAATGGATGTTTGGCTTCTGATTCACAAAGGAGTTCTTTGAGTGGAAATAAGTGCATACAAAGCAATGATAAAGCAAATTAATAATTCAATCATAACTTTTTTGCAGTTGAATATTGTAGTAATAATACAGCAGTAAGGCACACCTGGAGTTCCCTTGGCACATCATATGGAAATCACTCCCACAGGTAAAAGTGAGGGAATACTTACCCATATTTGCCAAACAGAGAGACAGTGGTTCCACCAACAGGGACAGCTTTGCCAGGTCCATAAATGTCCCACACTGTGAGAGCAACCTGGGCATTCTGAGGAAGATCGGGGTATTTAACTGGAAGCCGCAGCCACTCGTTCCAGCTGTGCAGGAAAGCAAGTGAAAGATCAGAGAGAATAAAATGAGGATCTACAGCTGAACAACTAACTAATGGCCATTCTTCTAAATCTACAGGAAACTGAGTTAGTAAAAACCCAAAAGCAGTGCTATACATCACATAAAGAAACACCAAAAACCAGCATGGTTCTTACTTCCAACGTGTGCTGAATGCTTTGTATGAGGTGCGAACAGGCAGGGCGAGAGGCTTTCCTTCAGCAAACACCTGACAGGTGACATAGAGATCTGAGCAGTTCTCCTGGTAGAGCCCAGAGAACCGCAGCATCGGGTCATCGAGCAGCGCTTTGTAGCTCTTCTGCTCTCGTTTTCCTTCTAAACTGCCTCTGGAGGAGGGAAGAAGAGAAGGTCAGAGTGTGATGCTAAGAAAGGGGAGATGCAATTTGATTATTTGCTGAGGTTATCAAGAAGTGCTCAAACTTGTTTAGCGTGTCCTCTCACAAGTAAGTCAATATTTGAAGACTTTTAAAAATTCCCATCCTTTAGCAGTGGTCTTCCTGAATATGGCCTTCCACAAAAGGAACTCACCAGAACTGTAATTTCTAACAACTTTATTCAAAGTGGGGTTAACAAGCTGAACTTCAAAAATGTTGGGACGCTGTGTTAAATGTAAATAAAAACACACTGCAATGATTTGCAAATGTAGACCAATATTTTATTCACACAGGAA
This sequence comes from Etroplus canarensis, assembly GCA_015106775.1. Classification (NCBI taxonomy): domain Eukaryota; kingdom Metazoa; phylum Chordata; class Actinopteri; order Cichliformes; family Cichlidae; genus Etroplus; species Etroplus canarensis. Next base: position 10,087 of record VUQH01089010.1, on the reverse strand, counting down.
ACATATCAAATGTTTAAAGTGAAACATTTTACTATTTCACAAAAAACACCAGCTCATCTTTAATTTGATGACAGCAAAACATCTCAAAAAAGTTGGAACAAGTGCAACAAAAGGTTAGAAAAGTAAGTGGTACTAAAAAGAAACAGCAGGAGGAACATGTTGCAACATATCAACTTAAGTGGCAACAGGCCAGTAATGTGATTGGGTATAAAAGAGCACCTTAGAGAGGCAGAGTCTCTCAGAAGTAAAGATGTGCAGACATTTAGCAATCTGTGAGAAACTGTGTCTGAAAATTGTGGAGAATTTCAGAATAATGTTCCTCAGTGTAAAACTGCAAAGACTCTGAATATTCCATCATCTGCAGTACATAATATCATCAAAAGATTATGATAAACAATACTGGATGCTGATGATCTTCAGGCCTTCGCGCAGCAGTGCATTGCAAACAGGCATGATTCCTTCATGGAAATCACTGCACAGGTTCAGGAATGATTCCAGAAATCACTGTCTAGGAACACGGTTGGTTATGCCATCCACAAATGCAGGTTAAAGCTCTATCATGCAAAGAAGACGCCATTTCTGAACACAATCCAGAAACCCTGCTGTCCTCTCTGGGTCAAAGCTCATTTAAAATGGACCACGGCAAAGTGGAAAACTGCTCTGTGGTCAGAAGAATCTAAATTTGAAAATCTTTTTGGAAATTCTTAAGAGGAGATGGACTATCATCACTCACTTCAAAAGTCTGCATCTCTGATGGTCTGGAGAGCAATACATGGTACATGGTACATGCACATCTAGAAAAGCACCATCAGGTTTCAGAGCAACTATGATCCCTTCCAGATTATGTGTTTTTCATGGAAGGCCTTACACATTTCAGCAAGACAATGCTAAACCACATACTGCAGATATTACAACAGCATGACTTTGTAGTAGAAGAGTTTGGGTGCTGGACTGGCCTGTCTGCAGTCCAGACCTTTCACCAACTGGAAACATCTGGCACATCATGAAAATCCCAAAGATCTAGTAGCTGGTCCCATCAGTTCTAGGACATTTAATGATTGCTGTTAAAAGAAGAGAGGATGCTACACAGTGGTAAACATCTCTTCACTCTCCTTTCTCTCTTCTCTTTCCCCTCACCCCCAACCGGTCAAGGCAGATGGCTGCCTCTCCCTGAGCCTGGTTCTACTGGAGGTCTCGTCCTGTTAAAAGGGTGTTCTTCCTGTTGAATGTTTTAGTACCAGCAGCGTCCCCGTAGCATAGTGGTTTACACATTCACCTTACGAGTGAAAGGTCCCTAGTTTGATTGCCCTTCTCGCCATGGAGGGTTGCGTCAGGAAGGGCATCCGGAGTGAAACCTCCTTCGTAATCTACATTTAATTTTAAATTCTTCAGTTGCTAAAGGGAACTAAAGCAGAACTTTCGTTCATGTACCACCAGCACTGTTCAGAATACATATAATGGTACAATATACCACACGTTTGCATTCAGTTAAGGTGGACGAGACTGTAAATACAAACAGAATTGTTTTTTTGTCATTTACGACAGGTTGGTCAGTCTGTCTGCTCGACAATCTCATTTTGCAGCAATAAAAAATGAGTGAAGCGAGTGGAGAGCTTTTTATATTAGATAAAACAGATATTGACAAAGATTACCTTCGGGAGCACAATCTGCATCTGAAAAAAGGTGGTAAATCGCAACATGTCACCGTATAGTTTATTGCAATACTCAGCATATCTCAAAATGTTTAAAATCACAATAATATCGTATTGTGGGGTCTCTGATTCCCACCTCCTCTACTTAATAATGAGACAATCATAATGCAGTAATAAGATTCATGAGCTGCGCACGTGATTTACATATAGGACACACTGAGCTCCCACATTAGGGGCTTGAGCTCAGGAGGCTACCTGGGACATGGTGGTAAAACAAAGCAACCAGCAGACCTAACAATGAAAAGGTCACAATAGAAAGAACTTCGTACTGCCAGTGGGGGGCAGGTTTCTTTGTCTCCACCTCAACAAAAGGACATTAAACCCAACAAAACACAACAAGGCACTGCAACTCATCAGCAATGCATGGAATGCGTTACTTTATGAAGAGGGGGTTTAGTAGGCTTTGCTTTATGTGTGGGTAGAAATTGTAGGATGATCATTTTCACATTAAATATCCACCAAGAGTACAAAAAACTGCCTTTCAAAGCACAAATACACACAAACCTTCAATTTCACAGCACGTTAGTGAGGCTCCACAGAGCAAGTCACTTCACTGTGGTTTCGTAATGGGGAACTCTCCTCAGACTAACTCTGGGACTTGCAGTAACAATGTGCCACTTTGAAATGAAACGTGAACGATAAGCGAAGTGTTAGAGCAGCTCAAACGCGCACAAAGGAGAGAGCATCCTGTGCGGTCACAAGATGCTGGAGTCGCACCGCTTCACCCGAAGCCGCACAATAAGTGAGAAACTTACATCTTAAGTTGAACGTTGATGTCCAGGTCACAGCTGTAAACATAGTTGAATTTATCAGTGTCCATCTTCCGACGGAAAAAGTCTGATTTCCAACCAAAAACCCGGACGACTTCAGCATGAAATCCCGGACGGTATGTGGGAGACTTTACGATCGGTTGTATTTGCGACCAGGCCTCGGATCAGTACTCCACAGAGCTCCGCTAACAGCCCGGCCACACGGCTGGACACGCTGTCAGTCCGGACACAAGCGCCAAAAGATCACATTAAGTGCCAGCACTCACCCTAAAGACATTATTTTAATCGCTGACTCGCCGGGCATGATTTGCTGTTTTTGTTAGCTACCTACACAACACAGCAGCGCCGACATCTACAGCCAGGCCGCAATAGTCGATTAGTGATGTATTGACTAAGAGGACTGAACGGGCGATCGGTATATCGCGGATTGATAAACCGAGTCTGACGCGGAAGACAGGGAAGTAAGAAAAGAGGCGGGGCTTTTTTAAAATCCCGCTTTTTAAAGGAGCAATGCACCGAATTTCTTTCTTTGGACGAGATTTATTAAAAAAGTATACTGAAATCTTATCAGTTTCACGCCGAGAAAAGTACAATACAAGCAACAATATAGCTGCAAATTGTAAATAGAACAAAAAAGGCAAAATAAAATATAATACAGATATTTAAAAGCGAAATACAGTGTTGTGCAAAAGTCTTGAGCCAACTCTAGTTTGTTTATTTGTTGCTTGGAAAATGGAAATTGGTTCAACGATTTATTGAAACATGAAAATATAAATTTAAATATAGCACGTAAGGTATAAACAGAGCATGTGCAGTTCTAATGAGCTGGGTATGATTACCTTTATTCTTCAACACAGCCTGAACTTTCTTAGGCAAACTTTCTACTCATTTATGTAAGAAGTCTTCAGGAATAGTTCTCTGGGTTCTTCTTTGGATGTTGGCTGCCTCTTTTTTTTTCCATTTTCTGTCAAGATGATCCCACACTGCTTCAGTAATGTTGAGGTCTGGACTCTGGGGAGGCCAGTCCATTACTGATAGGTTTCAACTGTGTGTTTTTTCATCCAGATACGTTTTTACTGCATTGCCAGTGTTTCTGGGATCTTCGCCACGTTGAAAACTGACGAAATAGATATACTTTATAAAAAATTATTATTATAAATAGCCAGATTTGTACACACACTTAAGTGTTATAAATACATACAGACAAGCAGAGATGAGGAGCCTGGTGGTTGCCAGCCATCACTGTCGCACTGAGCCACTACCGCTCCCAAAATTTTTTGCACCCAACGTGGGGCTCGAACCCACGACCCTGAGATTAAGAGTCTCATGCTCTACCGACTGAGCTAGCCGAGCATACGTAAAACTGAATTTTTGTTTTGACAACCTCTCCAACGTCACAGGCTGAAATGCAGCCCCAAATCATGACAGTCTCCACCGTGTTTTACAGATGGCTGGAGACACTCACTGTCGTACCTCTTTGCTCACTGCCTCCACACATATTGATGATGATCTGAACCAAAAATGTAAAATTCACATTTATCACTTCATAAGACCTGTTGCCACTGATTTTCAGTTCAGTTCTTGCATAATATGACACACCTCAGCCTTTTCTCCCTGCTTCACTTCCTTGAGAATGGCTTCTTAAGAGCCACCCTTCCACTGAGATTTTCCTCAGATTTTAAAACTTGAATAAACTGATATTTATTTCAGCCTGCTGTAATGTTGAGAAGAGTCAGATCCATCTCTCAGGTTCTGTGTCAGGTCTTTGCTGCATTTTTAGGGACCTGGCATTCAGATGCTGTTCATCTGCTGTAGATCATTTTTAGGCCTTTCACTTTTTCTTTTGTCCTCCACTTGTCCAGTTTTCGTAGATTTTTTAAGGACACACTGAACACCCTGCAGCGATTACCCACGTTTATGGCTAGTAGTTCTTTTGGAATCACCTTGCTGGTGTCAAAATACTGTTTTCTGCATGTCAAACTGTGTTATCTTTTGCAGAATTTATAGATTCGATCACAGAAATTGGAATTAAAAATGATTTTTTGTGAAGGCTGCTGATAACAAATGCCTAAAGATACAATTTAAATTTGGTTCTTTGCTAAGTCGTCTGTTATGTCTAGATGCAACACTGGTTCATCCCTTGTGTTTGGTGTCTTTTTTATGCTTGAATGTTTCATAGATTCGTGTTAGGTGGCTTTAAGTGTTTTAACAAAGAAAAACATTCATCTGAAAATGGTCAGGTACAAGGACTGGACTCAAATGAGTGAAAAAGCAGCCATGTCCAAAAGAAAACTTGAAAAGACCACCAGAAAGCCTGCAGAACTATTGCTCAAGACCACTTGTTTAGCTCTTTGGAAGCAAAATATAAAGAAATGATGGCAGGCTCAAGACTTTTACACAATACTGTAAATATTTAAAGAAAATGTTAAACAAAAATAAAACTTCAGAGTGAATAGCAGCAGTGCAAATCAAGTTAAATCATTTATTTCTCACACAATTCTCACAGTATGACCTACTTTTAAAACTTTGTTTCTGGTACAGTGACACAAGCCCCTCTCACCATGGAGGGTTGCATCAGGAAGGACATCCGGTGTAAAACCTCTGCCAAAATGCCAATGCGGATTCATCCTCTGTGGCGACCCCTTGGTGGAGAATACATAAAGAATACATAAAAGGCATCCCTGGTGAGTTAATATATAAACTTAATATTCTTAAAATTCTTCTTCTTCTTTTGGCTACTCCCGTTAGGGGTCGCCACAGCAGATCATTTATGAATCCGCATATTTGATTTGGCAAAGTTTTTACGCCGGATGCCCTTCCTGACGCAACCCTCACCATTTACTCGGGCTTGGGACCAGCACTAGGAGTACACTGGCTTGTGGGCCCCTGTGGCTGGTTTAAACTTAATATTCTTAATATACTATACTTAAATGCTCTATGTTTGTTTAAATACTATTGGTTTTAGCTATATATTTCAAAATGTAAGAAAACTGTACACACATGTATACATGTATTCTTTCTCTCTTTTTCTTTTCTTTTATAAAAGGGACTATCTGACCACTATTTCAGCTGTCATGTGCTAGCTATTACAGTTGGGAACCAAAAAACTTTACAAGCAGAACTACAGAGTGTCTTATGAGCCTGGGCCTGTGCTCAAAATACAACAAGATCAATAATTTTAGAGTTACCATTTCAACCATTACTCATGTTTTTGTCTGATAAAGCTTCAATGATACATGTCGTCTGCATGAAAACTGCTCACATACTCATATATTTATCTAAAGGATTAAAATATTAACTTGAAAACTGTTGATTAAGGGCTGCTAGTTCATAATGTTGTGTTTACATTTCCATGTAATTTGACCATCATTGTTTATGTTTATTAATTCTGAGCTGAAATTCACTCAAATTAAGATAAAAAAATGCTTTAATAATTCCATATTCTTTTGTTACAGCATTTGAATAATACCATTATTGTGCAATTATTGCTTGTGGTATGAATGGTTTAGTAATTTCCCCCTGGGATTAATAAAATATTCTGATTCTAATTCTGGTTTCTGGCATCTTCCCTTGTGGCAGCGGAGCTGGATCAGTTTAGCGGAGAAAGTGCTACACTGCCTGTCTGAGAAATAGTGCAGAGGGAGGTCTTGATTATCCATGATAGATAACAGTTTGTTCAGTGACCTCTTCTCCACCACAGCTTCATAAGTTTCCAGTTTGTAGTCAATCACAGAGCCAGCCTTCCTGATCAGTTTATTCGGTCTGTTGGACTCGCCAGCTCTGATGCCGCTCCCTCAGCAGACCACAGCAAAGTACACTGCACTCGCCACAACAGACTGATAGAAAATCACCAGCTTTTGCTGTTGACGGATCTCAGTTTCCTCAGGAAATAGAGCCTACTCATCTCCTTCTTGTGTACACCCTCTGTGTTGGTCTTTCAGTTCAGCCTGTTGTCAATTTGGACGCCCAGGTACTTGACCCCTTCACTACATCAACATCCTGTCCCAGGATAGATATGGGCCGCGTAGCTGTTCTCTTCCTTCTGAAGTCAATCACCATCTCTCTGATCTTAGTCATGTTCAGTAGCAGATGATTTCTCTCAAATCACCCCACAAAATCCTCTATTGGTGCTCTGTACTCCTCCTCTTGCCCATCACTCATGCATCCAACCACTGCAGAATCATCAGAATATTTCTGTGGGTGGCATGACCCAGAGTTGCACTGAGGTGTACAAGGTGACCAGGACTGGACACAGCACAGTCCCCTGTGGAGTTTCTGTGCTGCACATCATCAGTTCTAAAAGAGCACTGCCAAGTGTCATGTACCACAGCCTGTCTATTAGGCTGAGATGATGGATGTGTTTACTGACATTTACTTTCTCCCTCAGTAGCAGGGGCTGGATTGTGTTAATTACTTATGAGAAATCAAAGAAGGTGATCCTTGCCATGCAGTCATTATTATTTAGATAGGAGTAAGATCTCTGCAGCATGTAGATGATTGCATCATCCATTCCCAGATTTGGTCTATATGCAAACTGCAGGGAGACAAGAGATGTTTTCACCTGTGGTCTCAGGTGGACCAAGACTAGTTTCTCCAGCACTTTCATCACATGTGATGTGAGGGCAACCGGTTGACAGTCATTAAGCTCTGATGGTTTTGACTTCTTCGGTACAGGAACAGGGTACAGCAGAGGATGTTTTCCTAAACACTGGTATCTTCTCTGGCTTGAAACTCAGCTTGTAAATGTGACTCAGAATCACAGACAGCTGGCTAGGACAGGTCCTCAGAACCTTGGAGCTGATGTCATCAGGGCCTACAGACTTGCCCTGGTGTAGTAAATCTAAAATATTTACAGTAAACATTAGTGAAGAAAAAAAATTAAAAATGCAGCACAGATTTTCTAGCTGTTTTCTATCTGGAAGATATTCAGTCAATAAAAACTATCGACTTACTATAACTTAGAGATGCTAAAGACAAGCATTTCATGATAACAGTCTCGTGAACTTTCCAAGTCCTCCCCAGTTTAAAATACACTTGTCCCAAATGAAGTGCATGTCCATGAAGGGTAAGAGGTGTGTGACAGGAAAATCCTCATCTTTTGTTTTGACGAAGTCCTCCCTTTTCATCACCACTGACGACAACATATTTGTCAGATCAGGGTGTGAACTCTCTGTCGGTGTATGGGACCCAGTGGGCTTTGAGGAGGTCAGGGCCACCCAAGCTGAACTTTTGGAAGAACATCTGTATACAAATACTGACTTCAATCATGCCTTTATATTGTATTTACATGTTAATCCATGTCAATAACAACTTAAACTACTGTGCTGCTTAAACAAGGTACCTGTAAGTCAGATTAAGTGAAAAAAGAAGCATCCCTAGCTGATCGTGGAGACCTATCAACACTCGTTAACTATAGAGAAAAAGCATGTAAAACGCTATGTTTAGGGGGCCCTGGGGCCTCTTGTGAGGCTTGAGAAGATTTTTCCTATGATCTCGATCTCGGCCTGCAGATAGTAAATAAGTGGAAGAAGATGAGCTAATGTTTTGTTGGCACATGGAGTGATACCATATCCTACTGCAAAGTCTGCTCAGATGACATATTTCATTTCTGACTTCACATAAGACTGGACAAAAAAGAAATGCATACATCTGCTTTGCATGCGGTGAAGAAGATATCAATCACCAACAGACTTTTTAAGGCTAATTATGACATGAGTAACACAAAAACACAGATTTCTAGAGACTGCTGTGATGAGGTGTGGTTAAAATTTGCTGAAAAAAGATATTATTATGCAATCAAAGTCTTTAAATTTAAGTTTGACCATTCATCCTTAAACTCAGACACTTTTTTGCTTTATTTGCTCACAGCAAGAAGATTCCTGGTTCAAACTCCAGCTGGGGCCTTTCTTTGTGGACTTTGCATGTTCTTCCTGTACTTGTGTGGGTTTCCTTTGGCTACTCCAGCTTCCTCCCACAGTCCAAAGATATCCATGTTAAGTCAACTGATGAGTCTAAACTGCTGAAGATAAGTGTACAGAATGAAACACTGTATGAATATACGGTATATGGACAAAAGTATTAGGCCACCAACACATTACACCTACGGGGCAGTTAAGATATCCCATTCTAAATTTATAGCCATTAATATGGAGTTGGTCCCCCTTTGCAGCTGTAATGGCTTCCACCATTTTGAGAAGGCATTCTATAAGATTTTGAAGTGCAACTAAGAGGCCCAGGCTAACCTCAGATAAACAGCTCCATAGCATTATCCCCTGACCACCAAACTTTACAGTTGACAAAATGCATTCAGGCCGGTAACTTTTTTCTGGCATTTGCCAAACACAGACATGTCCATCAAACTGCCATAGAGAAGTGTGTCAGTGCCAGCATGCTTTACACCACTCTACCTGATGCTGTAAGACTTGCATCCAATTGCTAAACCATAGAAATCCATGCCATGAAGATCTCGGCACACAGTTTTTGTACTGATGTTAATGCCAGAGGAGGTTTGAAACTCTGCAGTCACTGAGTCAACATTGTTGGTGACTTTTATGCACTATGCACCTCAGCACATGGTGACCCTGCTCTTTAATTTTACATGGTCTACCACTTTGTGACTATGTTGCTGTGGTTCCTAAATCCTTCCACTTTGCTATAAGAAATTTGAAAGAAATTTCACAAGCTTACTTGTTGCATCCTGATACAGTAGGGGCAGCATGGCTCAGTCTGTTGGTGACTGGTTGGGAACCAGAAGGCTGCTGAGTGGTACTGGCTCGAAACTCACCTGTGGAAGAGAAAGGTTGGAGGCCAAATCAAGACCCACATGAGGTGCATTGGAGGCTCGGAGAGGAGTTAATTTGACCCCAAGCACTGTCCTTGAGCAAGGCACTGAACCCCCCCGGTGGGTTCAGGCTCCTCAGCACCTGCAATAGGTTGCCTTGTTTCTCCTCACGTTCCTCTCATCAGTTGCATGCCTTAGTTCTGTTGAATATAACTGCATGTTAACAAGTGTGGAGAAAATTGCTGTGTAATTTCCCCATTAGGAGATAAATAAAGTATCTCTTCTTCAGTACAACCCTTTCTTTTACGAATGTTTGTAAAGGCAGACTGCATGCAGCTTGATTCTATGCACTTGTACCAAAGTAACAGAATGAAACACCTAAATTCAGTGATTAATAGTTGTGGCCCAATACTTTTGTTCATATAATCTCCCACAGATGTTTAGGTGTATAGAGGTCAGTTTACAGTAAAACAGTTGTAGAAGAGCTCTTGTTCTTTTCACAGAAGCATCTAAACAGGTGGTTTCTAGGTCTGCTTAGTCACTGCTTCCCTTTAATTTGTCTCCTCTTTGTGGTACCCTTTTATCTTCTTCTTCTTCTTTTGGCTCCATCTTCAACATCCTTTGTCCAATATATCCACCATCCCTCCTCTGAACATGTCCAACCATCTCAGCCTTGCCTCTCTGACTTTGTCTCCAAACTTCTCAACATGAGCTGTCCCTCTGATGTACTCATTCCTAATCCTGTCCATCCTGGTCACTCCCAGGGAAAATCTCAACATCTTCAGTTCTGCCACCTCCAGCTCCACCTCCTGTCTTTTTGTCAG
>VUQH01089008.1:0-21171 GCA_015106775.1 Etroplus canarensis | reverse complement strand
AGAGAGTTTTCTAAAAAAAAAAAAAAAAAAAAAAAAAAACGAAATTCACCAGCCACCTGGGGTCTGCCTGTGTGAAGCCTGCATGCTCCCCCCATGCCTGGTGGGCACACCCCAGGTACCTTGGCCTCCCCATACAGTCCAAAGACAGTTAGGTTAATCTACAGTTCTAAATTGGCTGTAGATGTGAGTGTCCAGAGTGGCCCCTGCTTTTTGCCCCATGACAGCTGGTATAGGCTCCAGCCAGAACTGGATAAGTGGAAGAAGATGGATAGATGGTATTTATTCATTAAAAAAGCTTTTTGAAGGACAAATATTATTCCTTGTATGATCACAGTGACAGGCAAATTCCTTATACATGACTTTTTCTAAATGAGTTGCTCATATTAAGCACTGAATATTATTTAAGTATTCTTTGTTTTATCATTCTAAGGGTAGTCTTTTTGCTCAGTTTCCCAGACATGGATTAAGTCCTAGACTATAATTTTTTCAGTGAGGTCTTCATTGAATTCTCCTTTTAGTCTGGCACTGTGCTTAATCCTCATCCAGGGAACCTGCTGTTTATGTACTGAACATATAATTAGTTTGATTATTAGGTCAACTTGGGTGTCTGTAAACATAAGTGAGAGCACTTCTACAGTTTTATAGAATGACCCAAATATTATAACTGTAATTGACATAATGTTGCACACATTTCCTGCTACTCGGGTTCTTGTGCAACCTTCACTAGATTATAAAGGTTTGAATCTTTGGCTCAGGCTGCATAGTATGAGTGTATCGTCTACCAGTGACACCTATACAAAAGAATATATTTTGGAATAAAATACTAAATTGCAATACACCTTTGGCAATGTAGGTGGATAGTTGACAACCTGACTGGCAGACCACAGTATGTGCGTCTGCAGCACTGTGTGGCGGACAGTGTGGTCAGCAATAACGGATCCCCACAGGGGACCGTCCTCTCTCCCTTTCTTTTCACCCTCTGCACCACAGACTGTAGGTACTGCACATAGACCTGCAACCTTCAAAAGTTTTCCAATAACTCTGCAGTAGTGGGGTGTATCAGAGAAGGTGATGAGGAAAAGAACAATGCTGTAGTGGGCAACTCTGTTATGTGGTGTAAACAGATCCATCTGCAGCTTAACATGGTAAAGACTAAAGAACTGGTTGTTGACACGAGGGCCGGAACACCAGTGATACCAGAGAATTCTAAATACCTTGGTGTTCACATTGACAATGAACTGGACTTCACTAAAACATAGAAGCCATCTACAAGAAGGGCCAGAAACTCTATTTTCTGAGACAGCTAAGGCCCTTCAACATCTGCCAAACAATGCTCAGGCTGTTTTACGAGTCTGTAGTAGCCAATGCTATCCTATATACTGTAGTGTGTTGAAGCAGCAGAATGAGAGTAGCGGACACCAACAGACTGAAAAAACTGATCCACAAGGCAGGTAAGGTCGTGGGTGTGGAGTTTGACTCTCAGGTGTCAGAAAAGAGAATGCTGTCCAAGTTAAGAACAATGCAAGCTGTCACAGGATAGGAGGCAGAGTGCACTTTAACAGGTCACTAACACAGAGGCACCTATGGCCAATTTATAGCCTCCAATTTATCTAACAAGTAAGCCTTTGTACTTTAAAACAAACAGAAAGGTCCCAGCTGAGCAGCCAGGCTGAACCCAGAACCTTCTTGCAGTAATTTAAGAGTGCTAACCACTACACCACCCTGATCTCAGACCAGCTTCTGCATTTTCTTGTTTCTTAATATAGGAGCAACTACACAAACACTTCATGATATAACAGAGTCACCTAGTGGTGACATCTGAAGTGAAATCTGGCACTTTCAAGTTACAGTCAGCACCTGTGGTATTGTGGTAAACAAATGTAACTTTAGTGAATAAAAGATTAGACTATGATGAGACTGAACGTCATTCATAAAAATTATATTTGCATGCATCCCAACACACGAAGCCAGCCCTGTGTTTTAACCATGCACACAAACTCATGATACCTAAACGTTACGTTCATCAACTCTACAAGTTTGTTTGAGTTTGTTTAAATTATACGACACAAATTATTACCGTGCTCCTGTTTGTGCTTCCTGAATAGAGCACGAAAAAGCGTAAATTTTGTAGTTGGATGATTACCGACACAAACCAACCTGCAACCTTCAGCAAAGCGGACGCCATGTTTGGATCCCGGAACCATACGGCAGCAACGTACCAGTTTCTCCGCGAGCCTGTTTACTTGCAACGCAGGCCGTCACCCATGTGAGGGCAACCATCATGGCTAGTGAGGATGTTTTAAGTGTGCTGGAGGAGTGTGTAAAGAAAATAAACGCCAACACAGCGCTGCCAGAGAACTTCCTTAGGTGAGAGTTTGTTGTCTGTGTTTTGAAGAAGTTGTTAACTGTGGTTAAAACGTTTCGTGTTTGTAGAAAAGAGGCTCTGCTAGCTGAAGCTACCTGTAGCATTAGCACAGCGTTAACGCATGAAACATGTAGCACGCTGTTACAGAGAGTAGTCAGGGAAATGTGGAGGATTTGTTCATATATTTATCATTAACTGAGTCGCTCCTTTATGTTGGATGTGGTCAGAAACGTGGAGACTTGTTTGGAAACTCAACAAACCCCCACGTGTCTGCTTACATTGCTGTATCTTCGTTGTTTGAGTGCTTCAGCTGCAGTAGCGTTTGTGTTATAAAGTAAAAATCAGTTTAATACTACCAGCTGTTTGTTGGGCTGTGTGGAAAAGATGTAGTAATTGTAATACCCGATGTATTTAGGTTGACCAGATCTCAACAAATCAAAAGTGGGACACAACATGTAAATATGTAAATATCACGTATAACTGGCTTTTAAAATAGTACACAGTAGACTATACAGGGTTAGGTTTATTGTTTTCATTCCACAGTCGCAAACATTCATGCATTCTCTTAAAGGAAACCTAAGGTGAGCCCAGGATTGTATATCCAAAAAAAGAAAATAATAGGTATAGCTCAAAAAGCATTACAAGTGTTGATATGTGCTCTGTCCTTTGTTAAATCAAACATAGATACACTCAGTGGTTCCCGCTGTTATACTTCAGGTGACCCTTCCTATATTTTCTCAAGGGACAAAAGTGAATGCATGGCATTGACCATTAACATTTAAGTTATTTGTTTGTTTTTTTGCAGAACAATATACTGAAGAACAAGATGTACTTAAAAGTAAATATTCACCTAAAGTCAATCAACCCATCCTCCCAACATCCAGTGCAAAATGTTTAGTAAAATATTAAACAAACTAGATCAGTCAATCCACAATAATACAAGGGATTAATATGAGGGAACAAAACCTCAAACAGATCTTGTCAGTTTTGTCCATCACTGCAACAACTGCAGGGACGTTTACACAGGCTGTGCACTTCCAGCACTCTTGAAAATACCTGTCTGAAACTATGATTCCTGCTATTGTACAGCTGTACGACATGTTTTTGAAATCTCTGAATCCAGGAACATGAGCAACACCAGTTTATTACTAAAGGCTGTTGATGTATATGATTAGCTGTGGTGTAAAGGGTGGTAAACCTTTGTTACTTTAACCACTGTTACATCATCTGTCTGACAATCTTTGGGTTTAAGTTGAAATGTATCCATATAATGTAAATTGGCACATCACTTTTTGAGACTCACATGTACAGTGTTGCTTCATATCATATTCTCCCCCTTGTGAATTAGTAAAACAGCTCTGGTAAAAAAGGCTTTTACCTAGGTATAAATAGTTTCACCTTTTCTTTGTGATATTTATTATATTCTATTGAAATCTGCATAATCTTTAACTTTGGGTTGACTAATTTTCCCAGTTAGGTGTAGTAGCATCGGGATATAAGGTGACTGGTGCATTTAACCCCATGTGTGCACAGCTTAATTGACAATGGAGATCCTGGACAGACAGCCCTGCTTGCTTTCTTCACAGCTGTGGAATCAGAGCCAGAGTTTAGAAACCTATCATTCAGTGTGGACTTTTGAGAACTATGGAACTAATCAAAATGTGGGACATCGTCTCAGTATGTGGGGCGAGTAAAAATAGGTAAAAATGCTGTGTGGTCGTGCACAAAGTGGGACATCTGGTCACCCTAGCTGTATTACTCTACCAATTGCTGTGACACACCAAACAATTATTTTACTCTTATTTATTTATTAGGTATGAATTTTGTCTCATTTGTAGAAAAGTATGAGGACCCATGCCAGATTTAGACTAGCAAAGTACAGACCTACTAGAACATTTAAAACATGAAATATCTCAAATGAATTAAGTATGATCTATGTATTCAGTTTGTGTTTGGGTAAATAAATCAGGATACTTGTTAATCAGAGCCATTGCTTTTTGGATTAGCACCAGTGGTCATTCATTCTGAAAGTTATTTTATTCATAAAAATCAGAGCTGTCACAATGTAACATGTCAACTACACAGTTATCTTATTTGTTGTCTCCCGACTACAGCACGCCCACATCTCATTGTTTTGGGCCAGCTCTTACAGTTCTGGAACAGCTCCTACACTGACCTTACATAGATCAGTACCTCTTCTGTTATGCCCTTGGGCTGTAGTGTACAGTGCAGAGTGATGGATTATGGTTTCCTAGCCAGTGGCCAAGAGTGCAAAGCTGTCTGAAGATGAGTACATCTGCGAGGTCCATCTGACTCTTTAAGTACTACCTCGCTGGTTACTCTGTCTGTTCTATTGATACACAGCATGATGCAGTGACAGCTGGTAGCAAACAAGTTCAGCTAGTTCTTCATGCCTTCATTCAGAGTCCAACTTTCTGCACTGTATGTAGGAGGAGTGAGTCGGAGAATTCCATCTTCAGTTGGGTGGAGATATATTTGGACCGCTATATTGATGTTGCCCCTGGTAGGGTCTCCAAAGCAGGTCCTGTGTGTACCTCAGCTGGTTTGGGGTTACCAGGGCCCCACCCTGGAGCCAGGCCTGGGGAAGGGGCTCAACAGCAAGCATCTGGTGCCCAGGTTTTCACCCACGGAACCCGGCCAGGCTGAGTGACATGGGTCTGCCCTCCAGTGGGCTCACCACCTGCGGGAGGGATCATGGGGGTCCAGAGTTGTGTGGATTGGGTGGCAGATGAAGGCAGAGACTTTGGCGGTCCAATCCCCAACTTGCTGAACTGGCACTTGGGACATGCATAATATCATGTAATTTAAAAAATGGTGTGAGACACACTGTTTTTTGAGGATTAATACCTTAACCCAACTCAGAAGTTTTTGGAGTTACAGCTCTTCAGAATTAGAATATTTTATTAATCTCAGGGGGAAATTACTTATATTACAGCACCTCTGTTAAGTATATATAAAATTAAATATGAAAGAAGATAAAAATATATAAAAATCCTATATGCAAGAGTCCAAAGTTGAACAATACTATTTACAGTATGTACACTTGCTTGTAGTAAGCCAAGCCCAACTCATACTGTGTGTTTCCATCTTTGCAGCCTTCAAGATGAAGTGGCAGCAGACTTTACCTCCCTCACGAAGACCTTGTATGACCTCCACAAAGCTCAGGAGCCAGCAGATTTTAAAGGAAGCCCTCTGGTTCAGCTGGTTGTTGAAAATTTTGATGAAGAACAGATTTGGCAGGAGATAGAGCTGCAGAACAGTGCTGTCCTGAAACACTTTAAAAATGCGATAGATGGAGCTTTAGCAGATAAGACATTGACTGTGCTGGAAGAAGAGGAAGAGGAGGAAGAAGAAAGTGGTCAAGAGGAAGAAGGAGCAGCAGATGATGAGGATGATAAGGAACAACAGATGGAACCACCAAGACAGTCTAAGAAAATGGCTGTGGAGGTAGAGGATAACTCAGAGGATGACTCTGACTTGGATTTTAATGTGGATACTCTGGAGAAACAAGAGAAACAGAAGAATCAGATGGGAAGGAAAGCCTCCACAGGGAAAGTGGTGCCCTCTGAGGTTGATGATAAGTTCTTTAAACTGTCAGAAATGGAGTCGTTTCTTGATGATATGGACAAGCGAGAAGGAAAAGATGATGACGATGAAGACCACATAGACTATTTTCAGGATCTGCCCTCAGATGAGGATGATGATCTTGACCTAGAGCAAATAATTTCCTCCTCCAAAAAACCAAAGACAAAGACTGTATGTATTCTATCACAGATTTCCACTTGTTTTTTTTGTTGTTCTCCTGATGGTTGAGAATACAGGAAATGTGTTGTCTGTTGTTTATATTGACAGGTAAAGAGCTCCAGGAATCTCAAATACAAGGACTTCTTTGACGCCGTGGACAGTGAACCAGCTCAAACAGACGACCAGTCAGATGGAGAGGATGACGGCATGGATGAAAGCCAGGAAGAAGGTGAAGAAGAAATGGATGACGAAGAAGATGACTATGATGGTGAAGAGGAGGGTGATGATGAGTAAGTGCGATCAAAATTATGAAATATGTGGTATTATGTGTGGGAGAAGCCTGTTGGGTTGATTTCAGCACGTTTGTGTCTCCACTTTGCCAGGAACGAGGAGAGAGGTTGGTCCAGGTCATCTCATAAGAAAGTGACCTTTAATCTCCCAGATGATGAAGACAGTGAGGGAGAGGACATGGAGGACATTTTTGGAGGAAAAGCCAAAAGCTCAACAAAGTCTGAACCAAAGTCTGAATCAAAGTCATCATTTGAGAAACGGCAAGAAAAGGTAACCAGATGTTGCTAGTTTTATTTGCCTGTCCTTTTTTAAGTCAGAGGTGTTTAATTGCACATGAAGCAGCTTTGTAGGACCACCAAATTATAAAAAAGAAAAATAAATGTTTCAATCACAAGTTGGCTGAGGGTGTACCCACACTACATGTGGTTGCCTTGTACTGTGTCCAAGCACGATTCCCTCTACTGGCCCACACTATCACTTCCTTCACAATCCAAGTACACTTCATTTGACTCTTGAAAAGTGCACTTGTCGAGCACGAGGTTCATGATTTTATGCATTTTGTGGCTCAAGTAGGAAAGCAGTGACACGATTTTTCTCTCACGCGTTATAGACTTATGTACTTAAAGCAGTTTTCACAGAGGTAGCTGTTCATGAGAAGATATTGGAGTTCTATGCTAGGATTGCGATTACACCACAGTAGTATCATGCCTGAAGTCCAACTGCACCCTGGCAGGTCCACCTTTTCAAATTGAGCAGGGCACTTAAAGCCTTTAAAACAATTTGAAGACATTTATTTCAGACTTAATGTGTTGAAAGTGATTCTGAGCTGTTTAATGTTTCATTATCCTTAAAATGCCATCAGATTATATAGTGCTAAAGCTGGAGAGTTTCATATTCACAAATCAATCTATTAAAGTGGTCTTCCTGTGTTTAAATGCAGCACGCCCTCACCAACAGGACTGATTTTAGTTCCCAAATGCTAACTATGATCCTTTCTTTGTTGTAACCTGCAGATGTCACAGAAGATTGAGGAGCTGGAGAAAGCAGCTTTAGCAGAGAAGCCCTGGCAGCTGTCTGGAGAAGTAACTGCGCAGACTCGTCCAGAAAACAGCATGTTGGAAGAAGATGTGGAATTTGAGCAGGCATCAAGGATGGGTGGGTGTTTGTGTGTTGCACTGTTATGTTGGCCATTTGCTTCATTGTATTTTTGAATTATTCACACCAGGATTACGTATTTCTTATCTCAGTAAGGTGAAAATACCTAGAATTTCTATTGCGTGCCATTTAAAACCAGACAGCAAGATTTAATTTTCTTTTGTAGCCCCTGCGGTCACAGAGGAAACCACACTACAGCTTGAAGACATCATCAAACAGAGAATTAAAGACCGGGTAACACACAGTGACCAATTTTTTATTTTTTATTTTTTTTAAAGAGTTTTTAAGTTGATTCATAACCTGATTATTTTTAATTGTGTTGCTGGAAGGCATTTGATGACGTGGTCCGCAAAGAGAAACCTAAAGAGGAGGTGTTTGAGTACAAGAAGAGGCTCACGTTGGACCACGAAAAAAGCAAGCAGAGTTTAGCAGAAATCTACGAGCAAGAATACCTCAAGCAGACTCAGGTTTGACTTTTATCTTATTTTCACTGTTACTCCAACACACATAAACCTGTGCTGCAGCCATTTATTGTGTTTTTTTATTTCAGGAAAAGACAGAGAAGGAAGAGAACTCAGCTCATGTAGAAATTCAAAAGCTTATGGACACACTCTTCCTAAAGTTGGATGCTCTCTCCAACTTCCATTTTACACCTAAACCGGTGAGTTTTGTCTTGAATAAAGTGGATCAGATATGCAAGAAATAATGAGATTGATTTGTTTTTCTTCTTAAAGATTTAGTGAATTATCACCTGATTTGAGAAAATAACAGCCTTATTTACTTGTTCTAACTTAATCTTTAATCTGTATTTCAGATTGAAGTAACAAATGTATTCTTAAAAGAATGTTGTACTGTAAAAGGTTACTGATTTGTACTGTATTCATGTCTGTCTTTTTCCACAGCCTGTTCCTGAGGTCAAAGTGGTATCTAACTTACCATCCATTACAATGGAAGAGGTGGCTCCTGTCAGCGCTAGTGATGCTACATTACTCGCTCCAGAAGAAATTAAGGTTTGCCTTGAATCCATTAATAAGTTTTCATTATGTTCATATTACAATATTTTATCTAATAATTCTCTCCTAACCAAAGGATAAGAACAAAGCAGGAGATATTCTGGGTGCTACTGAGAAGACGTCAACGGACAAGAAGCGTGAGAGGCGCAACAAAAAGAAGGTTAAGCGTTTGAAGATCAAGGAGAAAGAGAAGAGACGGAAACTTAAAGAGGCCAACAAAACTGGGGAGAACAGGAAGCCATCAAAGGCTGAAGTCACAGAAACCCTTAAGAAAGTCACAAAAGGAGGCAAGGCGGCAATACTCAAGGTAAGTGGTCAATATCAGCCTGCTCAGAGGTCTTAGAAATGTTTGGAGCTTGTAGATAAACAGAAAAAGAAGAAAGATAAAATGAACACCAAATACAACAAAGTACATACTTTGTATTTTGAGGTATTTGTTTTTTATGCCAATCAGTAATTCTTATCATATATATTTTACTTGAAACACCAATACACTCATCACCTTCTTTATTATGTACACCTTGCTAGTACTGGATTGGACTCCATTTTGCCTTCAGAGCTGCTTTATTTCTTGTTGTTAGCATAGATTCAACAAGGTGCTGGAAACATTTCTTTTCCAATCAGATGCCTAACGCAACCCTCCATGGTGAGATGGGCTTGTATCCAACGTTCCCTCTAAGCTGCGCACTTGCGTGCGCGCTGCATAGATTTGCTGCACACATGTGTGCTACATAGATTTGCTGTGCTTGGAGGATGCGGGAGCAGTGCGTGATTGCGTAAGCGCGCAGCTTAGAGGGAACATTGCTTGTGTCCCCACCTGGAATTAAACCGGGGACCTTTCGCTTGTAGGGCTAAATGTGTAAAGCACTACGCTACTGGAACCCGTGATAAATGTATCACCAACAATAACCAATTACCTTTTGATAAAAATTTTTTACAGAGAATACTATTTAAACAGGGCTTTTGCCTAAAATGTGGTTTGTTTTATATTAATTAATGGGTACTTTTACTTATGTTGAAGGTCTTAGTGCCTCTTCCACTTGTGGCTGAATAAGTATAATTTGATTATTCATACAGCAGATGATTAAAGATCAGCTGATGTTTTACCTATATACTGCCATCACAAACTGGGTGATCTGTTTTTAACTAACAATTACTAAGCCTTTGCTTCAATTTCCAGGCGCACCACACCTTTTCAAAAGCCTTTTGTTATAAACATTTCATAAATTCTTAGGTGATAATGCATGTGTTCCTGAGGTGACTCAGCTAAAATGCAGTGTTTTTTTGTTTTCAGGACGAGGGGAAGGACAAGGCTCTGCGGTCCTCTCAAGCCTTCTTCTCTCAGCTGCAGGACCAGGTCAAAAGTCAAATCAACAGTGCAAAGGACCAACCTTCAAAGAAGAAAAAAAGCAAACAGGTTTCTGTCAGCAAACTCAAGTTATGATAACTGTGATGGCTTGTTGTGTATTATCAGTGTTTCATTGTACAGATTTTTATGAGAGTGCTACAAAATATTAAATCTGAAATCCTTGTAAAATGTTTCCCTTTTAATTAAAATTAGTTAAGTTCCCAAATGTGTTGATGTTTTTTGCTTTTTTGTTTGTTTTAAAAAAATAGAAACAATAAATACAACAAATATAAGAAAACATTGTACTATGGAGAGATAAGCGTACAGTCCATTTCTGAAGACTCGCTCATAACAGTGGTATTCATTGTTTTGGGTTTTCAGAAAATTAGGCATTATTAGCCATGCTGTAGTCGTAAAATAAATGCCAGTAACCAAATCAGACACAATCTACACTGATGAGCTGCAGTATCAAAACCACTGACGTGTGACGTGAATAACATTTATCACCTCATTACAATTAAACATTCCTCTGGGGTTGGTCCTGTGCTTAACAGCTGTAACTTCATCCCCTCTTCTGGCAATGCTTTCTAGATTTTGGAATGTGTCTGTGGGAATTTTTCCCCATTCATCCAGAAGAGCAGCGTTTGTGAGGTCAGACACCGATGTAGGACAAGAGGGCCTGCCTTGCAAGTCTCCAGTATAGTTCATTCCAAAGGTGTTCATGTGGGTTAAGGTCAGGGCTCTGTGTGGGCCACTGAAGTTCTTCCACACCAAACCCATCCAGCCATATGGACCTTACTTTGTGCACTGGGCCACAGTCATGGCTTATACAGAATAGCTCCTTCCCCAGACTTAATACAAATTTGGAAGCATAGAATTGCGCAAAATATCTTGGTAAGATGGAGCATTAAGATTTAATTTGACTGGAACTAAGAGGCAAAGGCCAACCCCAGAAAGAGAACCCTATAGCATTATCCCTCTTCCACCAAACTTCATAGCTGGCACAATGTAGTAATGTTCTAGGTATTGTTCTCTTGGGATTTGCGAAGCTCAGTCTTATCAGAGCGCTAAATGGGGAAGTGTGATTCTTTGCACCACAGAGCACATTTCCACTGCTCCAGAGTTCAGTGGCAAGGTGCTTTACATCACTCCATCTAACTTTTGGCATTATGCTTGGTGATGTAAGGCTTGCATGCAGCTGCTTGGTCTTGGAAACTAACGCCATGAAGCACACAGTGCAGAGTTTTTGTGCTGATGTTACTGCCAGAGAAGGCTTGGAACTCTGCAGTTATGAAGCCAGCAGAGTGTTGGTGATTTTTATGTGCTATGTCCCTTGGTGCTTGATGATCCTGCTCTATAATTTTATGCAGTCACTTCATGGCTGAGTTGCTGTGTTCCCTAAATGCTTCCTCTTTGCGACAGTACCCCTTACAGGTGATCATGGAATGTCTAGGAGGGAGGAATTTTCATGAACTGACTTGTTGCAACGATGGCAACCTATTACAGTGCGATGCCCAATTTCAGTGATCTCTTTAGAACTGCCCGTTCTTTCACAAATGTTTATAAAGGCAGACTGCATGGCAAGGTGCTTGAGTTAGACATTTTTGTCAATGGGAATGAATGAAACACCTGACTTCAGCAATTAAGAACAAGGTTATTCTAAGTAACTAAAACTAAATGAGAAAAAACAATTTAGTTAACTGAAATAAATAAAATTTAGAATTAACTAAAATATGTGATCAGAAAACTGTTGTGTTTGTGTTACATTTTCTATTATGAACATCTTAAATCTTCCCCTGACAAATACATCTATATTAAATGATCAAGAAAACTGAAACTGATAAAAACTAAACTAAAAATAAATATTTTAAACAATAAAACCTAAACTAAAATGAACAAACCTGCTCTGGAAACTAACTGAAATTAAAATGAACTGAAAACAAAAACTCCAAATGAAATTTAAAAAAAAATAGAAAATACAAAACTATAATAACTCTGATTAAGGGATGTGGCTCCATGTCATAATAAATAGTTTACACAAAAAAACTAATGAACAAGCCCACTCTGAAAACAATCTAAACTTAATCTAAAATGTTAATGTTATTAATAAAACAATTAGAAAAATTAATAATGCTGATATGAAGTAGTTCAAAACGAAGCCAGAAGTAAAGTAACCTTTTTTCTACTTAGATCACAGACTTGTTTATACTTTCAGCTAACTTAAACCTTAGTAACGATTATTTTTGAGACTTTTCTCTGTAGGTAAGCCTTTAAACTGTAAACAGCGCAGTTATTTCGCTTTTAAATATAATACGGCAAAGGCAAGTAAGTAAATACTGTATGTGGTAAATGTGATAAAATCGGCGCACTGTGTACTTAAGTCACGCCTGTGTTTAACACAGAGACCCCGCCCCTGGGGTAAATTCCCCATGACGTCACTGAAGATACTCACGGAAGTGAGCTGAGCGTCGAAACATAAGACAGACACCTAAATAAGTTGGTGTGTACGCTTGGCTCGTAATTACAGGTAAGTTTCTGTCGCTTTTGAAGCTTTGATAGCTTTGAAAGGATCTTATTCTTTAGAGTGTGAGAGTGCTTTTTTTTTTAGTTTATTTTCATCGAGAGCTGATAGCTAGCGCAAACGATGACAGAACACTGCTAACAAAGCAGAGGCCGGCTAACAGGTTTGGCCGCAATTTGGTTTATAGAAGTGTATAATAATAATATTATGGCGACGTTAATTGATTTAAAGACAGTAAAACAGGTAAGACGGTATCATTTAGTAGCCGGGCTGCTCCTTCTTGGCCTGCTCCGTGGCGTCAGGCTAAAGCTAATTGTTTTTAGCCTTTAATTGTTAATGCTTCGTAGTTTTTATTTGTAAGTGACTTAATGTTTATTACTGAACGTGTTTATGTGTGTATTGTGCTGTGTTTGGGGTATATGTGCGGAGTCGTTGCAATGCCATGGGTTGGTCTTATGCTCACATGATTGAGTGACTCACTGAATCAGAGGTGGTGAGGTCAGATGGACTGCTCTGCTGCTCCTCTCATGTTCTCCTCTTCACAGACTGTCCATCATCATGCTGGGAGGAGGATTCAAAGCAGAGAGGCTGAGAGTCAACCTCCGTCTGGTCATCAACCGACTCAAACTCCTTGAGAAAAAGAAAAGTGAGTCCTGGGCTCCGTAAAGACATTTGGGCCTGCTCCCCCGCAGTTGAAGTTGTTGTGACTTATTTTTATGTTTTCTCTCCCATTCACAAATTTAAAATGAAGCTGAGCTTGCTCAAAAGGCCAGAAAGGAGATAGCAGATTACCTGTCGTCTGGAAAAGATGAGCGGGCACGGATCCGTGTGGAGCACATTATCAGAGAGGACTACCTGGTAGAAGCCATGGAAATCCTGGAGCTTTACTGCGACCTGCTGTTGACTCGCTTTGGCCTCATTCAGTCTATGAAGTGAGTACTTATCATACTGATGTACATTGTCTTAATTACCTTCTATAGGTAACATCAGCCAGTCACCGTGTTCATCCTTGTAAACAGTGTTTCTGTTTACTAATTATTAGAGAACTAGATCCAGGCTTACAGGAGGCAGTGTCCACCCTCATCTGGGCAGCTCCTCGGCTTCAGTCAGAGGTGTCTGAACTAAAAATTGTAAGTTCTGTCTTAGTCTAACAAAATTGACCACCCAGACAAAAATCAGAATCAAGTTATATTTAGTTTTATTCCTTTTGGGGCAGTCTTGATCATCTTGTGTCTAAAATCTTCTTTCAGGTTTCTGAACAGCTGTGTGCAAAATACAGCAAGGAGTACGGCAAGCTATGCAGGACAAACCAGATTGGCACAGTCAACGACAGGGTAATTTTTTTTCTCGTGACTGCCCAGAACCCTGTATAAGAATGCATGAACCTTTTGCCGAGTAATCATAGCGGAATCTAATCAAATACCCGATTTGTTTTTAGCTGATGCACAAACTGAGTGTGGAGGCTCCTCCCAAGATCTTGGTGGAGCGCTACTTGATAGAGATCGCAAAGAACTATAATGTCCCCTATGAACCTGACGCCATGGTCCGGGTAGGCACTAAAGAACCTGTTGTCACTTTGTATGAAGATGGAAGTCCTGTCCTATGTCTATTTATTCACTATCCGCTGCTTCTCTGAACAGCCTGAGGTGAGTCCTGGAGAGGAGGCAGACCTGATTGATGTTGACAATGACAGGAAGTCTGGAGGAGGAGGTGGTGGTGGAGGATTCACAGCTCCTCCAGCAGCTGGAATGCATATGGCCATGCCCATGCCTATGCCCATGCCCATGCCAACACCTTTCAACTATCCACCTCCCAAAGGAGCTGTAAGGCCTTTCTTTTAAAGATTTGCCATGAATCATGCACATTATAACAGAAAAATTTAGAGTGCAATAAAATGCACATGAAATATTTTACACTATACATTATAATTTTAAGAGACTATGGAAGTTTAATAATACTATGTTCAATTTTAGATTTAAAATTCACAAGACTTGTCTTGGGTGATATTTCAACCACAAACAATTTAATATTACAACATTAACATTAAACGTGTGTGCGTTTGGGCCATTAAATTTAAACAAAAATAATTTTCTCTTATCACGATATGCATATAATATTGTTTAGGTGCAGTTTTCTATATCTGCTCTTCGGATATTTCATCGCTGCAATTTGTGGTAGAAATGAATGGAATTTTGGTTTCGGTGTTCAGAGCATCTAAAAATTTTGAACGAATAGAGTGTGTGTGTGTGTTTGAGCTTGTGTTTTGTTTTTTAAATCACTGCAAGTAGTTATTCCTGAGCTTGAAATTGATTTATTTTTTAATTGACATACCCTTCCTAATACTTCGGTAAAAATGTTAAGGTATTGGAAGTCCTTCATAGTGGTTGCCAATTTTTGAAGCATGTTAACCCTTGTCCTGCTAGCTAGACGACCGGCAGTGAATGAAAACACCTGAAGTGATCAGTGTATATAGACGACCGGCAGTACACGAAACTTATCTGGGACATCAATATATTGAGGTCCAGCAGTACTAGGGTTAATATCATGGTGGTTTAACAGTGTGACAGGGATGCTGTGATTTATTAGGAAATATTTCCCACGATTTATGTGATCACAAACTTCAGTTATTTATGAGAATAACTGTAGTTTGTCATCTTTGTTTTGTATGAGGTCAAGGAGATGACATCTTGTATGTATCCAGAAGTCGGCTACCTTATTTTTTTTTTAATCAGTTAATTAATGTATTTATTTTTTGTTTCCCCTCCATAGGAACCATTTAACCCTCCTGTTGGAACATACGACAACTTCCAGGCCCCCATGGGAGGAGGGCAGCCACCTCAGCTGCCCACTTCTCCCCCCACATATGAGTCTGTAAGTGACTGAACCCCTCCCATCCGTCCATGCCCCCTTCATGTTTCCACAGATGGACAGACGGACAGGGCAGGGCACCATAAAGGGAAGAACTGTTTATTCAGCTTGCTTACAGTTCTGCCTGTCCTCTGCACTTTAACTTTCTCAGAGTAAGCCTAGGTTTAGGTTAATCCGCAATGATGTAGGTAACGCAGAGTTTGAACACTTTAGCCCACTAACTATGACTTGATTAGTTTCTCAGAGCAGGACTGAAGTAAAGGCATGAAGTAAAGGCATGAAGTCCGTTGCAGAGAGAGTTTAGAGTAGCTACTGCCAAAAGCCAGTTTTTGTGTCACACACTAAGGGTGATGGTTTCCTTTTTCTTGTTTATCTTCATCTCTGTGTTGTTGAATCAAAGTTTTATTTTCCCTTAATACTAACAAGTGTTATTTATTTTTTATATATATATATATATATATGCATGCATGCACACACACACACACACACACACACACACACACACACACATACATACACACAAACATGAGGATATCTTTTTCTGTAAAACATTTTCTCTGTTTCAGATTGATGACCTAACTGACAAACCTCCTGTTCCTTCCCAGGTCATAGGTGGGTTTGACCAAAAATCACAAGCACTTAATGGATAAGATGGGCAATAGTGTGTTGTTTTTTTTTATTATTGTCAACAAATAAGCTAAAAAGATTGAAAGCAACATTCTGCTAAGTAGTCTTATACAGCTTTCAGCTCTGTTGTTCAACCTCTTATAATTATCCAGATGTCTTTAAAGCTTTATACATGTATGTAGTTCTTTGAAAGATTGTATCATTTTACCCAGCGCAGCTGTGTTAAGAGATCTGTGGAACACAGGAAGTTTTACAGGCTATGCTAATGATTTTTTTTGTTTTTTTTGTTTTTGGATTTGGCTTGTTTGTAGTGTATTTTAACAAAGAGAAAAATATGAGATATTACTTGAGTTATCCTTAAAACTTATTGAAATGATCTCCATAAGAGCTTACTATACTTAATTTTTAGCTGCTGTATTTTCCTGAATAATTAATAATGATTACTCTCCAGGTCCTACTCCTTTGCCTCGGAATTTTGACAACAACACTCTCCCAGAACTTCCCTCTGTTCCTGACACGCTCCCGACGTCTTCCTTCGGCAGAAGCAACCCCACCTCGGATGACATCGACTTTGATGATTTGACGAGGCGGTTTGAAGAGCTGAAGAAGAAGACCTAATTGTTATAGGCCTGTGTCATCACTTACATAGCTCAGAACAGGAACTGGGAAATTATCAAGGCTCTGAATCAGATTTGGGTAGCTCTCCCCCCTTTTTACAGAGATATTAAACATAAATCTATTCTATTACCTCATTTATATAGGTATGTCCAGCTTATGAGAGGCAGTTCTATTGGCAATACTTTTATGTGCCACGTTTTAGTTTCTTTCTAATTGGCACATTTAACTAAGTCTCACAGTCATCGGTTTTCACTCCTTCTCACTGATTCTCATTTAAAGTCACAGTGACTATTAACTTTTCCCCTTTGTCTATGTGATAATCAACATAATTAATTTAGATTTATAGTGTTTCCTTTCCATAGGTTTTGGGTCTACCTAATATTTACAGTACATGCCTTTATTCTACTTTGCACACGCTAATTGTCGCTGTGATCTTTTCCACTGTGTCACTCAGTCCTGTCTCAGACCAGTCCAACAAGCCTGACAGGCTGCCCCACTTTGATGACGAACAAGCATTTGCGCAATGAAGTCACCATATTGTTTCCAAGGCAAGGTTCCAACACCCAGTATGATTTTTCATAGATGTATAGAGACAGATAGAAGCCATATTTTCAGTGTGTTGTACAGTTAATTCACTGTGGAAAGGACATTTTCAAACCCTCATCACTTACCGAGCTTCTCAGACTTCAAGCTGTTTTTATATCAGAGTGAGTCTTCAAACCTGTTCTGTTTCAGGGGTGATAGAACATGGATATAAAGTGACAGAAGTGTATGGAAATCTGTAATATATATTACATTTACAGTGATATAGATAGACTTACTCACACGAAGGATTTAAGTGTACAGGAAAAGCAGTTTGGTAGGAGGGAGTTGTTCAATATTTGACAAATCTGTTTTATACACAGTATCTCTAAATAAAGTTTTCTTTTGCCCTTTTAAATGTCAGTTTTACCAAATATCTGCACTTTTTTTTTATGACTGAAGAACCTAATTTACAATTAAAATTCTCGTAGACAAAAGCAGCCACACAGCAAACTGATTTGCTTAATGTAAAGTTTGAGCAGAGAGGAAAAACTTTGTGGTGTATTCTGTGATCTTGTGCATGGGTCTTATCCTGTATGTGCACCACTCCATTTGCCTTATCTATCATCTCTCATCAGAGGCCTTGCCAGTCTGTACAAGGATTAAGGATCTGTTATCCACCAAGACTGGACATGTTAAGTGTATTTTAAACTTAAATTTCTCTTCATACTTATTTTACACCCTAAAAATTATTTTTAGTTTTAATTTGCTTAATAGAAGAAAAGATAATGTACTAGCAGTAAAGAGAGATGTTTCTAATTCTGTGTAAAAATGTGAGAGGGTTTTGTCATTGTTGCTGTAATCTGATCATACCCGGCTCTACTTGCATGGCAAATGGATCGTGGCCTTGAATAAAATGACTCAGTGATCTCTGGAGGCACTTTGAAAAGCTTTCCTGCTGAGTTATACACACAGTTAGGTAGGTTTATATGAGCTGGAGAAAGTGGAGAGATGAATAACACTACAGAACTGTGATCTGCTCACTGTCTTTTCTATGTTGGACTGTTCTTTCATGTTTAAGACACAAAAATGTGTCTTGTTGCAAAAATAGGATTTTCCCCCTATAATATATACTACTTAACAGTTTAATAAAAGACTCTTTGAAACTGGAATGCTGTATGGTCTCCACATAATTTTGCATCAGTTTTTCTGGACTTTTTTTAGCTATAAAAATTGTGATGATTAGTGATAACCAGAAGGGGTCCTTGGTGCTAAGAGAAATGATTTAATCTGTGAAATAAACCAAATACTGTTATTTACTGCTTACATTAGGTGTAATTTTGACAACCCAGTATTGCACTAAAGCATATCTGAAACATTTCTTTGAATCTGTTTTGCTCAATACATGCCTAAGTCAAGTGGCTAAAGTCGGCAGGTCTTTAACTTGCTTGCCCTTTCCTGTTTGATTGGTCATTTGGATTTTGAAAATAAGAATTTACATATCAGCTAACATGATGGGCTGAGCAGTGAGACTGGAAGTTACTGTAATAGATTTTGTGTTTGTGGACTCACCTGTTAAAAAGGTCTTAAAATCTGTCAGGTTAAGAAGAGTCCATCAATTAATTTTAAAATTTTAATTTTAAATCTTGAGTTTGAATTTGCTCTGCTTTCTGTGTGATTTGGCAAAATATTTCATGTTACAAAGGTCAGCCATTCTTTAAACTTGCCACATGTGTCTAAAGTAGACTCAGGTGTCCAGTTTACAAAGGTGGAGATGCTGTAAGAGTGACTAATGCAGGACAAGGAGTATGATTTTGTGGGACATTGACGACATACGAAAGTTGGGAGGTGGTTATTTACGATCTTGTGCGATATTCTTTGCTCAAGTGTTCCCTTTTTCTATTGCAGTGACTCTTAATTTTTACAGTTAGATCAATAAGTTCGGGAATGATGACACTTTTTTTTGTTAGTCATTTTTCCTTTATATGCCACACAGAGTGAATTTTACATCAGTCGGAATGTGACTGCACTGCGGAATATTAGCTTTAATTCGAGGCACTTTACAAAAGTATCACAATAACTATTCAGGAATTACAGTTTATTATTCCCAGGGGGGAAATGGTATCAAGTATTCTGATTCTGACCCTCATTTTTAAAGGCTCAAAACTAATGGGATAAACAAACATGATTTTAGATGTAAGGATTGTTTTAATACTTGGATAAAAATCATTTGCAGTCAATGACTGCCAGAAATCTAAAACTCATGGGGATCACCAAATGCTGAGTTTCCTCACCTGAGGTGCTCTGCCAGGCCTTTGCTGTAGCTGCCTTCAGTTTTGTCTTCAGTAACTGAAGTGCATGCTCTACTGGGTTGCGATCACGTGACTGATTTGGTCATTGAAGAATATATTGTGTCTTTGCCTTAAGAAACTCTTAGGTTGCTTTTGCAGGTTTCTTTGGGTCATTATCTATTTGCACATTGAAACACTGGCCAGTCAGTTTTTCAGCGCTTGGCTGAATCTGAGGACAGTTCAGAATTCATCCTGCTACTTCTATCAACAGTCACATCATCAATAAACTCCAGTGACCCTGTCCCATTGGCAGCCATACATGTTTATGCCATAACCAGGAGTGGCAAAAGTACACATATTCCTTACTCAAGTGAAAGTACAGATACTTGCGTTAAAAAAAGACTGAGAAGGTTCATGGATGTAGTGAATGAGGACATGCAGAGGTTTGGTGTGAGGTAAAAGGATGCAAGAGATAGGGTGAGATGGAGGCAGATGATCCCCTGTGGAGACCCCTAACGGGAGCAGCCGAAAGAAGAAGAAAAGTGAAAAAGTTTAGGTTCTGAAATGTACTCAAGCTATAAAAAGTAGCTCTTTGAAGGACATTTCTACCAGCTATTTTGTGCCGTGCTAATTGAACCTCCTGTCATGTTGATATAATATTAAAAAATATTAATACAAAGGAATAGGAATTTTATTTCAACATCTATTAGTTATTCTAATGAATGTGTTCAGCTTGAATGATCGTTATGTAGAACACAAGAGAAAAACAAAATGGATAAAACTATTTAAAATTAAATATTTGATCAAACTATTAAAAAACTATTCATTGTCTACATTGTAGATGGGCAACTTTGCCTCCCCACTTTCAAAGAAAATTTAGTATACTGCTAAAATGCTGTATAAATAATGTTTTTTGCTTCTTTCATTTCAACGTCTTTTACATCAGTCACATGCTTAAGCACCTAAGTGGAAATAGCAAGAAGACAAGATTTTTATAGTATTCTGTTACCTTTGTGTTAATATATACCAGGGCTGTCAATCTCATTTTACATCACGGGCCACATAGACACAGTCTAACCTCAACTAGGCTTGACCAGTATAACTATTGCCTACCTGTAAAACAAGCAAACAAACAAACACCTCCAATTTGATTCCATTTTCCTCCATTTCAAAGATATTTAACTATATTTCACTGCTGGGATGTCTTGAGAAAAAAGTCCAATTTCAACTATAAGACCCAGTTTTTTTTATACTTTATAAAGAAGTGCTGCTGTAGTAAATTAAAGAAACCTGTGAGGATTTAATTGTGTAAAATTACAGAAAAAAGCACTGGAAGCTCCTTACCTGGACCATTGTTTCTTTTAAGCTGCAAAAATAACTACTTTTTTTTTTTTTTACACTAAAGGGTGAAAAACATAACCCAGCCACAGGGGCCCACAAGCAAGTATAGTCCTAGTGCCGATCCCAAGCCCGGCTAAATGGGGAGGGTTGAGTCAGGAAGGGCATCCCGCAACCTGGGTTAACAACGACCACCTCCGGTTGGCCAACAGGATGCCGGTGGAAACTATGTCACTGCGGGCCGAAGACCAAGGAGAGGGAGAGGGGGAAAGCGTGTTAGGAGGCAGAAAGAGAGAAGGAAATGTAAGAGGGTGGAGGTGAGAGTAGGGACTATGACTAGTAAAGGGAGAGAGCTGGCTGATATGATGGAGAGAAGGAAGGTAGATATATTGTGTGTGCAAGAGACCAGGTGGAGGGGAAGCAAAGTTAGGGACATCGGAGGTGGATTC
>VUQH01089006.1:8988-20749 GCA_015106775.1 Etroplus canarensis | reverse complement strand
CATTTGTCATCGCATTTATATATGGTTCCCAGAGTTTATCAAAGTCTTTTCATTTGCCCTTGGCAATGTATGTTAGTCTTTCCAGTCCAATACATTCAGAAAGTTCCTTCATCCACATCTTCATTGTAGGAGCGTCCATACTCTTCCAGCATAGTGCAATAGCTCTCCTGGCTTGTAGAAGTCCAAAGTCCAAAACTGCATACTGTCTCTGCGTTTGTAGAAAGTTCCTCGAGTATATTCCAAGCACACATATTTTAGCATTTAAAGGGACCCTGGTATTAAACATCTCTGACAGACATTGTATAATATCCTTCCAGAAGTTTTGGATCTTTGCACATTCCCACAAGCAATGGAACAAAGTTCCTTTCTCGGTCAAACACTTGGTACACTTGTCTTAATATATTTTCCAGCTTAGCTGATTTTATTGTTGCAAAAAGGCTCGACACAAGTGATGCTGAAGAACCTGAATCTATAGGAATGGGGAAATGAAATCAAAACTAAGAATAGTATGTTCATTATGTTTAAATCATTACGTCCAAGTGGATTTTATACAAACAAGCAGTTACAGCTAGGTCCATAAGTTCTTGGACAATGACACATTATTTTGTAATTATTTCCTCTGTACACAACCACACAGGAGTTTAAATCAAACAATCAATATGTAATCAAAGTGCAGACATTCAGCTTTAATTCAAGGGGTTTGACAAAAGAATTGCATTAACTCTTTAGGAATTACAGGTATTAATGCACTGTCCCCCATTTTGAGAGGCTCAAAAGTAATGGACAAGTGACTAACTAGAGAATAAGAGGACTTTAATGATTACTGAGTACATTCTGCTTATCAAGTATAATCTAATGCAGTATTAGACTGTATCCCTGAGACTAAGGGACTTTTTAAAATGATCTATTGAATGATATGAAAAGTAAACTAAGATTAAGCAGAGCAGAAACTAAAAATCATCATTAAGCATAAAGGCCTGGCAGAGGAACTCAAGGGAGAAAACACAGTATTTGGTGCTAGCCATGCGTTCTAGACTTCATGCAGTTATTGACCACAAAGTATTTTCATCCATATACCAATCCTCATATTTAAAATTATGTTGGTTTTTCTGATTACTTTTGAACTTCTTAAAATGGGTGACCATTCATAAAAATGACTATCTGTAAAGATTTTTTTTAATTCAAGGGACACTTTTCATACTTTGAAAAGCCATTCAACCACCCAGCTTTCACTATTTATTGTTTACGATTTACATTTCATTTGATAGGGGCAGTGTAATAGTTCTAATACATGGGATTAAATTTCTATGCTCTTGATGGATTATGAAGTGTTCATCCTATATCTACTAGCTTCTACAGTAAGTTCTTCTTCCACAATAAGTCTTTAGAATACTCTTATTATTCAATTGCAGTAATAAAAGGTGTTCCCAAATATGGGATTAATAAAGTATGTTTTATCTTACCTTATATTTAACTTACTAGCTATGCTAACAAGTCAGGTGAATCCCGGCTGCACACTTGGTACACAGTCAGTTGAGCTGGACAAACCAGTCTGTTCTGCTAGCTAAGATAACTAATGTTACATTTCACAGTAAACAAAAGAAATAATGTGATGCCAGTGGAAGTTTTATTAGTCAACTTCCTTGTCTTCTGAAGAATGCCATCCAGGAAATTCAGAGGAAGAATAACAGTGGCCCGAGCTTCGAGGAACTTTACAAGAATGCCTACACAATGGTGCTCCACAAACATGGAGAGAAGCTGTACACTGGCCTGCGTGAAGTTGTTACTGAACACCTCATCAACAAAGTAAGGTCATCACAGATCACAGCTTAGCACAGCTGCTGAGAGACGCTAAAGTCAAGTGATGACAGGCTGAATGAAATCTTTACAAGTGCTTTTGACTTCTCTGCCATTCTAGTATGTAATGCATACCTAACATTTAAGGTAGACTAAAGTTGGTCTGTGTAAAGAAAGACTGACGTTATAGTTGATCTTTGGAGACAGCTAAACCTAATCTGTGAATGATATTTCTCTACTGTTACCAAAATTATATTAAAATAATTTCTGTGGTTTGATTGTTGGACTGCTTTAAAGTCTGTTTGATGCTAAACAGAAATTGTCGTAGGCTTCAAATTATGATTCATTTTACTGCTTGGCTTATGTGTCATCCTTGGAAAAACAAAGGCAATACCAGAAAATATGAGATTGTTCCATTGATGAGCAGCTTTTTTGGGAAGAATGAGCATTCAGTGAAGTTAGAAAGATGGAGAATACAATCTCACAGGCTGTTACTCAAGTCTTGTGTTAGATTTGTTAAACCCTTCACTCATATCTTGTTTTTACAGATATCTCATTCCTGTGGATAGCAGGCTAGGAAGTGCCCAGGTTTGTGGATATGGGTTTCATTGGTAATTTTGTTCTGGGATTTCAGCTGTTAGATGAAGCTAATTTGTCTGCAAGCCTTTCATAAACCAAGCTTTTGCCCGATGTGTTATGGAAGAGCTTCAGTATGTTGTTGAATGACGCATTGATAGAATTTTCTCAAAATGGACATTTAATTTGTTTATATACCTTGAGAAATCCATTTGAAGTGAAATGTTAGTGAACCAGATTATTTTAAGCAGCTTGTGTAAAAAAATGGCACAGAGCGGGCAATCTGAGGCTCATCCCTTAACTATAAGATTTATTCCTTCTTGAAACTGGTACTAATACGTTAGAGTCATCAGTGAATGTTGTTTCTAAGCTGTCAGTTGTATTTTGTAGCATGTAATTAGTGGCAAATGAAGTTTGCCCATGATATTTGTTGCGAATATTTCTTTGCAGCTTGCCATGTGCAGATACCCAACGAGCAGTATTTCTGCAGGCTGTTATTGAATAACAGGCAGATGGTTTTAAAGCTTAATTAAATGCACATTCTTAACTTGGCAATCTTAGTAAATTAGCAGTCAGGAGATGTCAACAGGCAATGGCTCAGAGAAGAGATATCTAACATCTGAGTGTGTTTTTATCATCTTATAGTGATGTAGATAGCACTTTGAAAGAGACAGTCGTATGAATGCAGCCTCACCTCAGTCCAACTTAAAGGGCAAATGAAACAATTTTGTCAAAAATCACAAAAAGTGACTTTTCCAGTAGTGTATAGTTTAAAACATCATGTGATACATGTTTTCTGACCATATTTATTAGAAAACTAATGATAAAACCAAAATATATTGGAGATTTCACGATTTTTACAGAATTTGCCGAGCTCAGTGCTGCCGCGCGTGTTCGTGAGCTCGTACACCGTGAAATGTCAGAGCCGACAAACTGGGTCACTCAGTCAGTCTTGTGGGTGCTGGTCACTTGTTCTGTTTCCCTGAAATGGCAAGCTTTCTTGCTGAGGTCAAATTAAGTGAGCCTGAGGTGAACCTAAACATCCAGGTAGAGGTTATATGTTTGAACCGCGGGCCAACAACATGCATTTTACCCGTGAGCCAAGCACGAGCAGTTCCGACTCGGATGCGGACTGCAGAGATCAGGAGGAACATGTCTCAGCCTGCGAATATTAATACAGAGGCTGGTGATCCACCACACCAAAACCGGAACTGGTAAGAGATAGTCTTCACACCATATATGAAATTAATTATGATAAGTCTTTGACTACTGCAAGTTGTCACCAGCTGGCAGCCGTGCACCGCACACTTGCGCATGCAAGTTGTCACCAGCTGGCAGCCGTGCACCGCACACACATGTGCAACATTCTGCTCCAGATGTTCTTAACATTTAAAAGCATGTACATAATAGCGTTATCTTAAGGTAAAATACGTAAATTCAAGAAATGCACGTTTAAATAGAACTGTAATTTCCTATAAAATGAAACTGAATCGAAACTGTCACCACTATTAGAAACTTGCCTGCAAATTTGCCCGCTTTGTAACTGCTAGTCTTCTCCTTTTGGTTTTTTCCATTCGTTTGGGTTGTTGAATTGTTTGGCCAGCATGGGATTTTTCATGAAGCTGTCCGTGAAATGGACCTCTCATAACGTGGAGTGCTTAGACAGCTTCCACAGGTCTCTTTTCTCCCAACATTTGTAATCCAGATAGCGCGTAGTTTCTTTTCTGTATGGCTTCAGTGGAAACTTGAACATTGCCAGGCCCATTCCTGTCGCGTTTTTACAGCCTACTGCGATGCAATAGCCCATGATGCTCCAGAAAAATTAGTCCATTTTACATAGAAGTTAATGAGCAGCGCTGAGCTGTGTGGTGGCACTGAGGTCACGGGGACAGAAACAGCCGAGCATCGATTTGAAAGCAACGGTCGCTTCTGGACAGTACAAAATCTCAAAATACTCATAATTAAAAACATATTTTGAACAAGTATGCAAACATTTGTTGTACTGCTAATCCAGTTATGTGTTTCTCAAAACATTTCATTTGCCCTTTAAGTTCTGAAAGCAATTTGAAGATTAATTTTCTTTTGAACCTTGACTCTTAGAGCTTTAAGATAGACTGTAAGTATTTTTATGCAACTTACTCTATTTTTTTGGTTTAATAGATTGTATTGAACCAAAAAAATAGAGTAAGTTGCATAAAAATACTTAGTCTATTAAACCAAACAAACCAAGTAAATATTAGAACCAATTTGGTTCTGATATTTACTGCTATTAAAAATTATCGGCAGAATATAGAGATGTGAACTTTTCTTTGAACAGTGGTTCACACTCGCCTAGACAAGGGATGAAAAAGAGCTTTAAGTTCACCCAAGTATGTCCGTTCAGTCTCAATTGTATTTTATTTCTTACAAAGACTTCTGGCTATTATGGTCTTTTTTCCAAAATTAAACCCTGTAACTTCAAAAACATACATATTCTACGAACTCTGTGATGTCTAGTCAGTGATCAAAGTCATACCTTATTTACAGGCGGTGCTAAATTCAATCTTGTATAATAAATCTGACATTTATCAAACAGTGGTCTTATATGTACTTGATTTGTAATACAAAGTAATGTAAAAAGAAAGTACTCCCTCTCTCAGTTCTATGGTTTTACATGTCATGACATAATAAAAAAAATCATCTGGTCCTTACCATGTCATGAAATTATTATGCTTCCACCAATGAGGTATTGTGTGTTTGGGTTGTCTGTCTGTCCATCCGTCCATTAGTCTGTTACAAATCTTGTTATCACAATACTAGCTGATGTGTTTACTGGATCTTTACTAGACTTTTTGTCGTTAATACCTCTGATCTGATAACATTTATGAAATTGTGGCGTCAAAAATCAAGGTGTCAGTCATGAATTAAATTCTTGTTACCTTCATAGGAGCTGGCTGGGCTGCTGGATCCTCACCAGATTTAGTCTTGTTTAATTATAATGATGTGCAGAAGAACTGATAACATTTTTGAGGTTAAAGGTCAAGGTCACATGAGGTCATTAATGAAAATATATTCCTCTCTAGGAGATAACTGGGCTGCTCAATCATTGCCAGTACTTATATGGTTAATCACTTGGATGGGTAGAAGAATTGAGAACATTATAGAGATCATGAGGTTATGAGGGTTGTCATTGATAATCTCATTACCACCTTTGGAGCTGCCTGAACTCCTGGATCCTTGTCAGCTTGTATGGTTAATCACATGATATTTAGAAGAATTGATAACCTTTTTCAGGTTCGTGCATCTGTTACTCTACACTACAAAATATACTGCAGAGGGAGCTGACTTGTTTGCTGGATATTTTCCAAACTTTGTGGTTAATACCTATGATGGATAGAACATCTGATGACACTTACAAGATTGTGGGGTCAAAAGCCAAGGTCGCACGGGGTCAGATTTAAAGCGAAGTCATACTGGCCAAGTTCTAGCCTTAGGTGTAAAACAACACAACAGATTAGAGCATGACATTATTTACCAAAATGAACCCTAAATGCAGAAACCATGTGTGGAAAACATATACTGCATGAGTCAGTATTTTGTAGAACCACATTTGAAGTAATGGTATGACTTTTAGTGATTGTTGTGGAGGAATTTAGGCGCACTCTTCTTTACAATGTTGCTTCAGTTCATTGAGGTGTGTTGGCACCCATTTAGGCACAGTTCTCTTAAGGCCCTGCCACAGCAGGTTGCGATCTTATCTTTGACTGGACCTTGCAGCACCTTAATTCTTTTCTATTTTAGCCTGTTTCTGTTTTTTTTGTAGATTTGCTTCTGTGTCTAGGATCATTGTCCTGTTTTTGGCCAAGCTTTGGCTGTCAGACAGTTGGTTTCACAGTTGACTGTAGAATACTTTGGTATACAGAGGAGTTTCTGATTGACTAATTGCCCAGATCTTGTGTCTGCAAAACCACCCCAAATCGTCAGCCCTCCACCACTGTGCTTCACAGTTGGTATGAGGAGTTTGTGCTAATATGCTATATTTGGTTTTCACCAAAAGTGGCACTGTGCATTATAGCCAAACATCTGCACTTAAGTCTGACCAAAGGACATTGTTCCAGAAGTCTTCTGGTTCAAATGCAGATTTGCAAATCCAAGATTTGCTGCCAACTCCTTTTTGGAGAGAAGAAAGTTTCTTCTGACAACCCTTCCAGATGAGCAATATTTGCTTAGTTTTTTCTAATTGTACTGTTATGAACATGAACTTTAACATTTAACACAGTAACTGAGACCTGTAGAGTCTGAGATGTGGGTCTTGGGTTTTGTGCAGTTTCTTTAAGGATTGTGCAGTCTGACTTTGGAGTGAATTTGTGGGACGTCCACTCCTGGGAAGATTGACAGCTGTCTTGACTGTTTTCCACTTGTGAATGTTCTTTCTCGCTGTAGTATGATGGACTTCAAATTGTTTGGAAGTGGCCTTTCCAGACCAATGGGCAGTAGCAACTGCTTCTCTAAGATCACCGCTGATGTCTTTCCTTTTTTCTGGGCCTTATCATTGTGTCAACACACACCTGTGTGTTCCAGACTAGCAAACTGCTGAAACTTCTGTTTTAATAAGAGGTGGTCAAACTGGTGGATGATCATTAATAATAAGTGGATCTGATTAGCAGCACCTGGCTTCTATTTACCCTCTTAATTCCGGAGAAGGAGTAAGGATGTACTTAATTTTTCACACTGCTTCTGCATGTTGGCTTGGTTTTGTTAAATAATGACATGCTGTAATATGTCATGTGTTGTTCATCTGAGGTTGTATTTACCACATTTTACGACCTGCTAAATACCAGATGGTTTTATATTATGCCTTGATATGTAAAACCTTAAAATTGGAAGTGTTTATTTTTCTCATGACTGTACATAGTGTTAAATATAGTGGAAGAAGCAGCATTAGAAAGTGGTAGAACAGATGAACGTAATAGTGACTGCATATTAATAACACCAAGAACAGTATTTTTTTTTTAAGTAAGCGATGAGTGTGCAGTGTTTCTTTGATTTAATGTTATGATTTATGGTTTGACTTCTGACATTTGATCTGTAAATATGTAAAAGAAGAAGTTGTTGCATTCATGATTGTTGATTTCATATAACATTAAGAGCAGAGGCCATAATATATTATCTCTGTCCAGAAGGGGGAAAAAAGGGGAGGGCGGTG
Organism: Etroplus canarensis; assembly: GCA_015106775.1. Lineage (NCBI taxonomy): Eukaryota > Metazoa > Chordata > Actinopteri > Cichliformes > Cichlidae > Etroplus > Etroplus canarensis. Next base: position 13,191 of record VUQH01089006.1, on the reverse strand, counting down.
TGCCCTTAAGAATCTTACTCTACAGAGATGTTTGGTTTACAATGCTGAGTCACACTGCAGTGTGACTGTTATCAAGCTGTTGTGTGCCTGACTAGTAAAGAAGAGGTGTTATGATACAGCAAAGCAGGCTAATTAAAATGCTTCATGAACAAGAAATTGCAGTTGTCAGCTTGAGTCAGCTTTTTTTTTTTCTAAGACTGTGTTTCTGTCTTGCCCAAAGGTACGAGAAGATGTTCTCAATTCCTTAAACAATAACTTCCTCCAAACCCTAAACCAGGCCTGGAACGACCACCAAACGGCCATGGTTATGATCAGAGACATTCTGATGTATATGGTGAGTATACAAGCCAAATGCACTAAACACTGAAAACGGTACTATTTAATCATAGAGCAGAGCTGACCAGAGAATATTATGTTGTATAACAATACCTTAGTGTAGTTTGAATGAAGACACAAATAGTAATTTAAGTGCATAAAAGACACTAGCAGTAATGTGCAAAATGTATATATCTAACGTTTTTTGGGACCTTATTCTCTCTTTGTGTGCCTACCACAGGATCGGGTGTATGTACAGCAGAACAATGTAGAGAATGTCTACAACCTGGGCCTTATCATATTTAGGGATCAGGTGGTTCGCTATGGCTGCATCAGAGACCACCTCCGACAGACCCTGCTGGACATGATTGCACGCGAGAGGAAGGGGGAGGTGGTGGACAGGTAGCCAGAAGTCACTGATAAGATTCATTGTGTGACTAGCTAATATTATCTTTAGTTTTTAAAGAAATGTTGATTTTAAAAAGTAGATCTTACATTCTTTATATTTAATTATGGAAAATGGCAAAATCAACATTTGTCGCCAGAGGTGAACAGGGTCCTTGCTCTTGGATTGAGAAATAATAGATCTGTCAAATACATCTGCTGCATCTACGCCTAGTGGGCAAAGCCTCAGAGCCTCTGGCATTTTAAAACATTGATTTTTCTGAGCATCAAAAGCTGTGGACTGTGCAACCATTTTTGAATGGATGAATAATAAGAAGTTAGTTGGCTTCCACAAAAGTTTTTTTTTTTTTAGTTGTTTTAGCTTTTGTTTTGGGGATTTTTTTTTTGGTGTCATTTACCATTTGGTCTGCTTTTCTTCTCCTCCAGGGGGGCCATTAGAAATGCCTGCCAAATGTTAATGATCCTCGGTCTTGAAGGGAGATCTGTTTATGAAGAAGACTTTGAAGCACCATTTTTAGAAATGTCTGCAGAATTTTTCCAGGTTTGAAATAGCATTTCATTCTCCTGAATGTCCATTTTAAAATTTGGACCCATATTTGTTATTGGCTTTTGGGGAATGTATGTCATTTTTCTTTTTTCGCTTAGATGGAAAGCCAGAAGTTCCTTGCAGAAAACAGTGCCAGTGTGTACATAAAGAAGGTGGAAGCCAGGATTAATGAGGAGATTGAGCGGGTGATGCACTGTTTGGATAAATCCACAGAGGAGCCAATCGTCAAGGTGGTGGAACGTGAGCTCATCTCCAAACACATGAAGACCATCGTAGAAATGGAGAACTCAGGCCTGGTCCACATGCTCAAGAACGGCAAAACAGATGGTAGGTCCTCAGTCACACCCTGCTTCCTCTTCGTGTCGTTAGAATTTGTATTCTTTATTTATTGCTTAAAGTGGCATCCACACAAATTACAGTGAAAACTCTGATGTCATTCCAATAAATAAAGAAGTAGAAAATCCCCAACATTGTTTAATAAACCATGTAGCTGTCACTTGCAGGAAATGTTTTAGTGGCTTAGTAATATCGTCACTATATTTCCTCCTGGTTCATGCCACAAATTGTAACGTAAGTGGAATTCAATGATGATTTGATTTCAGTGAAATTGGAACTGTAATGCCTTGTCTTCGTGTCCCATTTCATCTCAGTCTTAACACACCCTCTTCTGCAGATTTCAGGTGCTCAGTCCTTTTCCCGTGGTAGAAATGGATTTTTGATATGTATCCTTGTGTGTTTTCATGTCTGTTCCTCCACAGATTTGGCATGCATGTACAAGCTGTTCAGCAGGGTTCCCAATGGACTGAAGACCATGTGTGAGTGCATGAGCTCATACCTGCGGGAGCAAGGAAAGGCCCTCGTGTCAGAAGAAGGGGAAGGAAAAAGCCCTGTGGACTACATTCAGGTATGACAGTGGGTTATCGCCATGAAGCATCACTGTGTAGGGAAGTTAAAGGTCTTGCTTATGAAGAAATTGATTGATTTGCTTTAGAAATATATTATATGTGATCAAGAGATGACACCTAGTACATTTTACTTTGTAAGAGATCATGGAATAATTTCCTCTGGCTTGGTGCACTTCAGCATGCTGTTACATGATGATGCACTTTAATTACCTGCCAGCAGAGAATAACTGCTCTCAGCCCCATATTGCTGCCACAAAACAATGATGGGCATTACCCTCATCCACACTGTATCTTTGCACTTAACCCATTAATATGTGAGGTCAAAAACAGAGCCCTGTTTTTGAAAATCTGATCATGTTTCAGTACTTTTGATGTTTTGGGGTAAAATGAGTTCACTTCCTACCTCTTACTCTCCATTAGAGAACAGCAACCTCCTTTTTTTCAGATCAGCACTTCTTTGTGGCATCACTCTTTCCTTCAATGTAGCTACTGCACACTGCTTCTGCATTATCCCTCTTCATTCCCATCCCATCTTCCTGCAGGGTTTGCTGGACCTGAAGTCCCGTTTTGACCGTTTCCTCCAGGAGTCTTTCAATAATGACCGTCTCTTCAAACAAACTATTGCTGGTGATTTTGAGTACTTCCTTAACCTGAACTCTCGTTTGCCTGAATACCTCTCACTCTTCATCGATGACAAACTGAAGAGGGGAGTAAAAAGGCTGACAGAGCAAGAGGTGGAGTCTATACTGGACAAGGCCATGGTGCTCTTCCGTTTCATGCAGGAGAAAGATGTGTTTGAGAGGTACTACAAGCAGCACCTGGCTCGCAGGCTGCTCACCAACAAAAGCGTCTCTGACGACTCTGAAAAGAACATGATCTCAAAGCTGAAGACTGAGTGTGGCTGTCAGTTAACCTCCAAACTGGAGGACATGTTCTGGGATATGAGCATCTCCAACACCACCATGGATGAGTTTAGACAACATCTACAGATGACCGGGGTGTCACTTGGAGGGGTTGATCTTACTGTTAGAGTCCTGACCACAGGATACTGGCCAATGCAATCAGCAACACCCAAGTGCAATATCCCGCCTTCACCACAACATGCATTTGAAGTCTTCAGAAGGTTTTACCTCGGTAAGCACAGTGGGAGACAACTCACCCTGCAGCACCACATGGGCTCTGCAGATCTAAATGCCACCTTCTACGGGCCCATTAAAAAGGAGGATGGATCAGAAGCTGAAGTGGGTGGTGCCCAGGTGACAGGCTCCAATACCAGAAAGCACATCCTGCAAGTGTCCACCTTCCAGATGACCATTCTCATGCTTTTTAACAACAGAGAGAAGTCCACCTTTGAGGAGATCCAGCAGGAGACGGACATCCCGGAGAGGGAGCTGGTGCGAGCACTGCAGTCTCTGGCCTGTGGGAAGCCAACGCAGAGAGTTCTCACCAAGGAGCCAAAGTCCAAGGAGATTGAAAATGGCCACGTGTTTACAGTCAATGACCAGTTTACCTCCAAACTGCACCGTGTCAAAATCCAGACAGGTATGAAAAAAGCGTTCCTTCATAATCTTGTCTCTTGACATTGCCAGAGCACAACTTATTTTATCCACAGATTTTTAATCAGCTGGAGCAGTTCAAAGACTAGGATTGTTTTAGTTACACAACTTGGCTCTTCCATTTATTGTCCTTTTTTGTGCATTCCCTAGTGGCTGCTAAACAGGGAGAGTCTGATCCGGAGAGGAAGGAGACACGGCAGAAAGTGGACGATGACAGGAAGCATGAGATCGAAGCTGCCATTGTTCGCATCATGAAGTCCAGAAAGAAGATGCAACACAATGTCCTGGTAGCAGAGGTTACACAGCAGTTGAGAGCACGATTCCTTCACAGCCCCGTAGTCATCAAGAAATGCATTGAAGGACTCATTAAGAGGGAATATTTGGCAAGAACACCAAAGGACCACAAAGTGCACACTTACGTAGCATAAAACAAATGAATTCAGTGAAAGCTAGCATCAAGTTGAGAGAAACTGAG
>VUQH01089005.1:0-24519 GCA_015106775.1 Etroplus canarensis | reverse complement strand
GACACACCCCCCCCCACACACACACACACACACACACACACACACACACACACACACACACACACACACACACACACAGGTTGAGCTCAGTAAGATGGCTTACTCAGGCAGGGGGGCTCATGAAAGACTATAGAGCTGATCCAGTCCCTAATAAGAGGCTTCTGAAATGATCTGCAGTATGGACGTTATTTTATAACTACCGCAGTTAATTCCTGGAGGCAGTCATATTGCTGAGATTAGACTTTATGCTGTCATTTTGCTGTGCCTAAACATGACCTTTAAACACAAAAATGCATGGAGTCAAGGGCATTTTACTGCTCAGGTAAATTAAATCACGCTTATGGTGCACACGAACAATCATTCAGGAATTCAGTTTTGGTAACGCATTTTTAGTTTCCCTCATTCTGCCCCGTGTGTGTGGCCCGTTTGTTTATGGACACACACACACAGGAGTATCATCTCCATGGCATCATATGACATAGACCTGGTCGAGGTGAGAACTGGCCTGGGGGCGCCACAGGGTGATTAAAGATTCACATTCGGTGGTGGAGCCAATTAGCTCTGGTGCCTAGGAAACGTGGCTTTCATGGCTGTTGCCGTAGTAACCTCACCATCATTGCCCGAGTAGGATGACACTCAAAAGACCCTGAAGGTGTCGAAGATGAAATGTTAAAAAGGTCTGCGTGCCCTTTATCGATTAATCGTGACTGAAGTCAAAGAAGGCACTGGCTGGTGGAGGATGGGCCGAAATCGTGCTGGAAGTCACAAAGTGGAGGCATTGTTTGTTGCTTTGTTCCATAAGTGGATGAAGTTTAGCAGGAACTGGTGCTGTTTCAAGAACTTATGATCAAATCTGAAGCTAACTGAACTCCAAGATTAGAAATGAGTCATTGCTATTTGAAAGATTTATTTTTATTAGGTATACTGTGACATTATTGCAGAGAACGTTTTATTTTTAAAGTCTCACTGTTCACGGTACGTACATCGTGTGTATATAGAAAAAAAAGGCAGCAGATTGACTTTCAACATCTCCATTATATTAAAGAGTGAACAATCAGCCCCAGTTACTCATATATGAAGAATAAAGATCAAATAAAGAACAAGACTCTTTAGCTATATACTGTAAGCAGCTTTCAGAAGTTGTAGTATAGTTGTAGTTCTTTTGGCTGCTCCCTTTAAGGGTCAGCACAGTGGATCATCTGCTTCCATCTTACCTTATCCTTTGTATCCTATTCTCTCATACGTACCCTCTTCATATTCTTCTTCAAGACATCACGAACCTTTTCTGTGGTCTTCTGCTTTTCCTCCTGCCTGGCAGCGCCATCTTCAACCTTTGCAAATATATACCCCCTCCACATGTTCAAACCATCTCAGCCTTGCCTCTCTGACTTTGTCTCCAAGCTTCTCAACATGAGCTGTCCTTCTGATGTACTCATTTCTAATCCTGTCCATCCTGGTCACTCCCAGGGAAAATCTCATCATCTTCAATTCTGCCACCTCCAGCTCTGCTTCCTGTCTTTTTGTCAGTGCCACTGTTTGTGTACATCATCATAATCATTCTTTTTAAAGATATATTTTAATGGAAACTGACATGTACCCAGTAGGATACAGTGGCATTGTAAATTCGTTAGTAAAATAAATGATTTCTGTAACTTCAAATACAGCAGCTGTGCTTGCTGTTCTGTATCCACTAGATGGCAGCATGTTTACTGCAATACTGCTGGGCCAGTGGAACCCTGGGGAAAACTGATCTCTAAACAGCCTCAGATGGTTGATCCTGCTCAGCTGATGTCTCTCGGGAATGGTAGTGCAAGTCACCCTGTTCCAGACTTTAAATGCCTATAATTTTGTGATTACCTCTGTCCTCAGTGGTGGAAATAAACAGTATTATATATTTATGCATGCACATATAAGAAAGAGTTAAGCTTTATGAGGGCTTTTCATGTCTAAAGTTACTCCATATGTACACACACACACACACACACACACACACACACACACACACACAGCAGAGACATATGCACCCATGCCTGGTGATAGCAGCTGGAGGAAGAGACTGTTGGATGGATCTGTTTATAATGTAAATGTTACCGAGAAAAAAAGACAGATGGACACAGAAAGAAGTGATGTATGTGGTAGTTGAGAAGAGCAATTTGAAGACAGGCACGTTACAACTTAGCTATCGGGGGTCTGAATGGTTGAGGTCCTTGTTAATTACTGAAGCAGCGACATTTGTTGTTGTGCCTTAGTCAGCGGTGTGTTGAGAAGAGACCCCCTCCTTGGCAAACACACTTTTTCAGTACAGGTACTGTAAATAGTACCAATGATGTCCAATAATTTGTCAGAACTGTATTGTCTGGGCCAGTCTGTGTGCATAGGTGGGATACAAAACTGAACAGAGACACTTTTGTTTAAGGTAAATTGCAGGTCACTGGGAAACTTTGATTTACCATAGATGTGTAAGGACTATTGATTATGTCCTTCAGCTACTGTGTTTGGACTGATTCTGTTACAAAACAGAATGTGGATCGGTGAGTGATTTTAGAAGGTAAACTTACAGATACAACAAAATAAATGTCAATAATGTGAGAGAAGGGAAGCTTGGACATGCTGTGCATCCTAATTCCTTGATAATCCATTTTCTTTTGCAGAGAAAATAAAGCAGTGGTTAATAATCATCTTTCAGTGCCTTGAGAAACACATTTTTGTGATCTGTCTATGCATGCTGCACGCTGGTTCAACATGTTCTTTGATCCTTTCTTAGCCCTGCTCACCTGGCCCCAGGCAGCTTTTGTATTAGTAGAAAATGGATGTTAGCCCTAACTGGACAGATTACAGTGAAGAGGAACAGGATGGGGACATACTGTGTGCTTTGGCTGATGTTGGTGAGTCTTGGTGGAAGAAGGTCAAAGGAAGGTCAGCTTTTCCACTGTAAGACAAGTCGAAGCAGTTGGCGTTATTAAGAGTTATGATCCCTGCTGGTGAGATATGGAGGACAGGAGGTCTGTTCATCATCCTTGAGATTCGATTGGATACCCAAGATGTATACATTCATCCTCAGATGGATTGTTCAGTCAGTGGCCGCTGTTAGATCAGTTGTCCTATAGTTTCTTCATCCATCACTTTTCAACATGCAGACTTTGGGTCTTGAACAGCTCAAACTGATTCTAAGGTCTATGCTTAGCTCTGTGTTAGAAATAAAAAGGCTTTGACATAATTGCTCATGACTACTGTTATAGCCTGTGTGTGTGTGCATGCGTTTGCAGGGGGATACACGACGAAGACAGTTCCTGCCAGACATGTGTCTCTCATTTCTGTCAACCACTCAGTTTATACTGTAATCATGAAAACAGGGCTATTTATTTTGCAGGTGGCACTTAGTGCAACGAGTGAGTATTTTCAAGGCCAAATTGTGGGTAGCACAGAAGTGCCTGTTAAAATCAAGGGCTGTACATCCCTGTATCATTATCGCTCTCTGAGACCTACATGTGTAATACTCGAGAAAACATCTGAGAACTGTGAATAAATCTATTGTATCGATCAGAGGGAGCATGCATTGCACTGCCTTGAAGTAAAATCCAGTGGTTTACATTCTTGACATCCATCACACTGTATATCTGCCTTAAAAGTTTAAACATTCACATTCACATCATTGAATATATGGGTCCACTAGTAAAAGTTAAGATATACAGGATAAAGACTAAAGTCAGAGTATGATGATGATAATATAATAGATAGTAACTGTCATATAATCTCCATGGTAATATGTGTTTAACCCTAACCACATGAAATGCGACAATTAAATAATGTAAACTTTTAGAATTAATTCCTAACCCTAACCTTATTTAAAATTAAGAGGTAGTAATATACTTGAATTTGCTGAGACATATGTCTTTTCTGGGCTTTGCTGTTGAATCAGCTCTTCCAATAATTTAGAGTTAAGTCATGAACTCGGCAAGTAATTTCTGTTGGGTTCAGATACTGTACAGATATGTGAAAAAAGAAGTTTTTACAGGACTTTATGCAGTCATGTGAGAAAACTAGATATTCCCCATGATTCAATAGCCTGTGGAACTACCGTTTGCCGTAACGTAAGTAATCCTTGAATTTATTTCTGTATCAGTCTCTCACATCATTGTGGAGGGATTTTGGCCCACTCTTTGCAACGTTGCTTCAGTTTATGGAGCTCTGCAGGCATTCATTTATGCACGCTTCTCTTAAGCTCCCACCACAGCATTTCACATGGGTTAAAGTCTGGACTTTTACTGAGTCATTACAACACCTTTTTTTTCAGCCATTCTGTTGTAGAATTGTTGCTGTGCTTAGGATCATTGTCCTGTTATATGAACCAATTTTTGGCCAAGCTTTAGTTGTTGGACAGATGGCCTCACATTTGACTCTAGAATACTTTGGTCTACAGAGGAGTTCATGGGCAGCTCAGCGACAACAAGTTGCCCAGGTCCTGTGGATGCAAAACAAGTCCAAATCACAGTTGGTATAAGATAAGATGAGATAAATATTTATTGTCATATTTTGTATAATAGTACAACGAAACTGGGAAGCTGTTCCACATTGGTGCAGAAAAGATAGGAAACAGGAATCAATAAATAAATATGTATACAAAAAATAAAGAGCATTGTGCAGTATACATTGTTTATTGCACATGGCCCACTGAGTCAAGTGTGTGTGTTGATTAGGGCTATTGCCCTGTTGCAAAAGCGCCCTGAATCTCCTGCCAGAGGGCAGCAGCTTAAACACCTGGTGCCTTGGATGTGTGCAGTCCCTCAGGCTGCTGCGTGCCCTCTTAAGACAATCTGTGCTGTAGAGGTCCTTCAGGAAGGGAAGAGGGTGGCTGATGATTTTCTGGGCAGTGTTAATAACCCTCTGTAGTGGTTTTTTGTCCGCCATGGTGAAGCTCGCAAACCACACAATGCTGCAATAAGTCAGCACACTCTCCATGGAGCAGAGGTAGAAGACAGTCAGCAGCTCTCTTTCCAGGTTGATCCTCCTGAGGATCCTCAAAAAGTAGAGCTGCTGTTGGGCTTAGTTCACAATCGCAGAGGTGTCGGAGTTCCATTTGAGGTCTGTGTCCATGTGTACACCCAAGCACTTGTGCACACCCAAGTACTTGAAGCTATGAGTATGAGCTAATATGAGATATTTGTGCTGACACATTGCGTTTTGCTTCTACCAAAGTGGTGTTGTGCATTATGGTTAGACATCTGCAGTTTGGTCTCGTCTGTCCAAAGGACATCCCTCCAGAAGTCTTGTGGTTTGTTCAGATGCAACTTTACAAACCCAAGCAATGCTGCCATGTTCTTTTCTGAGAGGAGAGGCTTTCTACTGGAAACTCCTCCAAACAAGCCATACTTCAAAGTCAAAGTCAACTTTATTATCAATTCTGCTATATGTACAGGACATGTACAGAATCAGAATGCTGTTCCCAAGACCCACGGTGTGCAACTAAAAACAGGAGGGACTATGAAAGAAAAATGGAGGAGTAAATGAGAAAAAGTAAATAATAGATAAATAAATCTTAGGTATGAGTTTATGCGTAAATATACATACATTCCAATATACTACTAAATACATAGCTTTATATTCACACACAGATACATACATGCATAAATATGTTCACATGCATACCACACACACCTACACACATACACACACACACACACACACACGTATAAATATATAAAATATATATATATACACAGAAATATCCCTGGGAAATAATAAGTAGAATAAGAGTGATAATTACTATTTTACTATTACTATTACTATTTATTATTATTATTATTATTATTTTTAGCGTTATTACTACAATTATTACCATCATTATTGATGTTAATAATAAACAATAATAATATAACAAAATGTTATTAACAACAACAATAATAATAAATTATTTAAGAATTTAAGAAGTTATTAACATTAATCTTTATAAATATTTTAAAGTTTAAAAATGTAAAAAATTGAGTCTATATTCAAATGGTGGAGCTGAATAAAAAGAAAAGAGAAGATGTATGTAGACTACAGTGCAAAATACACAACAGTCAGAAACACATAACAGTGAGTCATGCCTGAAAGTGGCATATTTGTTCAGTCTTTTTCTAATTGTACTGTCATGAACTTTAACATTTAACATGTTAATTGAGGCCTGTATCAATCACATGCATTTGATTAGTAGCACCTGACTGCTACTTACCCTAATTCCTATGGCAGCAGAGAGGTGTACTTAGTTTTTCACAGGACTACATAGAGTCCTGTGAAGATTCTCTTTTTCTACTTTTCTACTGTAAGCTCTCTAAAGGCATCAAAATTTGTCTGCAATTTTTTTTAATCTGAAAATACTTCTATTAATTTATTTTCATTTTGTCTATGAAAATAAGTTGACAAATTTATCATTTAATCCATATGTCTAAATCAATCTTGTATCAAGATTCAAATTTTTTTAGACAAGTAAATCTGTAGGTCTCCCCTTGTTACAAATGAATTATTTCTAAACTCTGGTAAATAAAGAAACTTTACTGAGCACATTTTCTTCTATAAGTTAAAAAATAATAAAGGCAGTATAGAGCTAGTGGAAATGACCACAGGTGAAATAGACAGATAAGAAGATTCTCACAACATATCCGTATCTACTTATGGTGTGAAACCAATGGAGACAAAAACAGATTCCTTGTCTCCCCAACTGACCTTGGTGGCAGCTGAGCTGAGACTCCAGGGTAGAAACCCAAATAACCCAGCCATGAAAATAAAAATCAATGCAGGAAGCAGATCTGTTGCCAGAAGGTAGTCCTCCAAGGTCAACAGCCCCGGCTGGCTGGCTATCACATTCAGCTTTCCACCCAGTCACACAGATGTAGACAAACAGCAGACATGGAAAGAAAAATGCCCACACCAATATCCACCTCAGATCAGCAGTTAGCTTGTTTCTAGAAAGAAGTGGGAAGTTTTTCTGCTCATGTTTGTACAAAAATAACCTGGTGGGATGCATCTTTCCTGCTTCTTGTAATCACATGGCAGCTAAACAGCCCACTTTAAATATCAGCTCAGTCAGATAAGACTGGTTAGTGAGTGTGAATTAAAAAATAACTCTAAATAAAGTGTTTATTTGGTGTCTTTATTGAAAATAGTACATTTCAACATCCCGTTTATTTTATACTTTAGTCTCCCAGTGTACTTTAAGAATAAAATCCCTACTATGAAATCAAATGACAAAATTAAGAACAAGTTAATGGTTTCAGACCCAGCACAGGCCTTTTTCAAAGAGTGATATTTTGACCATAAACTGCAGCTAAAGATGGATAACATAGCACTACTTCCTACAACAGCACAAAAGCCTAAAGTTTTTGAATAGTCTCTTCTGCTTAGAAAACTTCCTAACTGAGTGAAATGACCCCGAAGTATCTAAGTGGCAGCCATGACAAGAGCTTGTCGAATTCTCTAAATGCTAAAGAAAGATTCTCCGGTGCTTCCTTCCTTATCTCCTTTAACATAGGACATACCATCCTTTATCAAAGGACAGGTGATAATGTCACCCCACATTTTCTTCAGGTAGTAACCTTCAGAGTTTTGTACCATACAGTCATCAATAATGTCACTGAATACGTAGTGTTAGTGCAGTCGGATGTTCTCAGCACTGCAGATGTCTCATGAATTGTCTGTCACATTTTTCTTTGATCTCATGACATTTTCCATCAGTAGTATCAAGAAAAAAAAAGTTTTCAGTGACACAGAATGCAATTGGGCAGCACAGCAGTCCGATGGTTTGCACTGTCACTTCACAGCAAGAGGGTCCAGGTTTGAATCCACCAGTCAACTTGTGCCCCTATGTGTGGAGTTTGCATGTTCTCCCCATGCTTGCGTGGATTCTCTTTGGTTACTCCAGCTTCTTCCCACAGTCCAAGACATGCAAAGGGACTAGGTTAATTGGCATTTCTAAACTGATCGTACGTGTGAATGGTTGTCTTTCTCTTCGTGTTGGCTCTGTGGCGGAGTGGTGACCTGTCAGGTAGACGCTGCCTTTTGCCCTATGACAGCTGGGAAAGGCTCCAGCATCTCCTGTGACCCTGAATTTTTGATTGACCATTGACAGGAAACTCAATGGATAGAAAGAATGTATTTTTTTTTCTATTCAGCTATAACTTAAATACACAGAAATTGGCATCGTCATCATGCTCAGGTCATGCAATTTGTAATCAGAGTCTGCACAGTAATGACCAAGTAATGAAGAACCTGCCACCTGTTGAAGTAACACTGATGAACTGACCTTTCACAGCTGGCATTGATCATTCCTTTATCCAGCTGTACCCACTCTAATAAAGTCTGTCTGAGGGCTGTTACATCAGGTTATACCAGCCCTTCTTTGTAATGCTCACTAACATGACTTACTGTACTGACACATGCTGACACCCAAACAGAGCCATCATTAATGATGCAGTTAGGTCCATAAGTTTTGGGACAATTACACTTCTTTTTGTAATTGGACCTGTATACACCACCACAGTGAATTTTAAATTTTAAAAGTGCAGACTCAGCTTTATTTCAAGGGGCTTGACAAAAGACCTAGCAACACCTAGCCAAATCAAGAACACCTTCAAGTAGGTAGGTGTACAATTGTTAAAGTTTACAACTAAGAGACACCTTCATGAATGTAAATACAGAGGGTTTACAATAAGGTGCAAAACCACTGGTTGCATTCAAGAACAGGAAGGACAGGGTTAGACATTGCCAAAAATCATCTCAAAGAGCCTGACAAGCTGTGGAAAAATTCTGTGGACAGATGAAACCAAAATTAAACTGTACCAGAATGATGGAAGGAAGGAATTCTGGTGAAGGAAAGGTGCCGCTAGCATGCCACATCGTGTGTCAAACATGGAGGGAGTAATGTTATGGCATGGGCATGTGTGGCTGCCAATGGAAATGGATCACTCGTGTTTATTGATGATGTGACAGATGTAGCAAGATGAATTCTCAAGTGTACGGGGCTCTGCTCAGATTCAAATGCTGCAAAAATGATTGGATGGAGCTTCACAGTGCACAAAAGCAACCCAAGAGTTTGTCAAGGCAAAGAAATGGGATATTCTTCAATGGCCAAGTCAGTCAGCTGATCTCAACCCAACAGATCAGCTTTTAAGTTACTGAAGACAAAACTGAAGGCAGAGACCAACAAACAAACAGCAACCGAAGGTATGTAAAGGTAGTGCGTCTCAAGGCAGGAAACACAGCATTTGGTGATGTCCACTGGTTCCAGACTTCAGGCAGTCATTAGTTGCAAAAGTATTAAACGGTAATAAAAGCAAAGGCATTTAAAGCAAACCTTACATTTAAAATTATGTTAGTTTGTCCCATTACTTTTGAGCATCTGAAAATGGAGGACTATGTATAAAAAGGCTGTAATTCCTAAAAAGTTAACTGAATTCTTTTTTTGTCAACCCCCTTGAATTAAAGCTGAAAGTCTGCACTTCAATCACATCATGACTGAATAAAAATCCACTGTGGTGGTGTACAGAGGCACAAAAAAAAAAATTGTCATTATTCCAAAACCTTTGGCCCTAACTGTATACACCTATGCTTTTCCTCAACCTATGGATCTAAATCTGCTGGACCTGCAGAGTGGAGCTACATACAGTCTTAAAACTGACAAGCTTCCAACAGGAGAGAATGACTCTTTGTCAGATTTCTCTTTCACTGAGGCTGAATTACAATAATCTTACCATTTTACTTTGTTGTTCTCTCTGAAATTACTACCCATGGATCAGTTTTATTGATCCTGGAACACAAGGTTTCAATTTAGTTGAATTGGCAGCAATCTAAAGATAAAGAAATGCTGCAGTTAAACAATACTGCATTCTGCTTTAATCACCAGCTTTGCTTAACCCATTGTTTGTGGTGCAGTTAACAGCACACAGCATCTCAGAGGTAACCTGTGAAAGACACTTAAAACTTAATGGGAGAATGCTTCTGTCACTAATTATTTCAGTAATTACTGAAGGTCACATTAAGGCCATACAAGTAATTAGTGTGGATTATGGTTAAACCAAAGAAACAGAGCAGTTAAGGCGAAGATAGGACTAAGAGGATGAAGTCTATGTGTAGGAAATAATGGATTTATTTGGGCTACATCCCAGGGAGCTTTCAGCATAAACATTTGAAAACTTTTATCAGAAGAGCATTTTGAACATTATTCCTACTTGCAGGAAAAATATGCTCTAAAAATCCTATTTACTGTTAAAGTACAGGTTTTAAATATTTTTCATGCTTCTAAAAAATCTACCAATCTTTCCGCAGCCTCATAAACAGACTGAAACCAGACTGTCCCTAGGGAGTGGGCGAGGTATAGATAGTGATAGTGCAACTTCTTTGAATGGATTAACAGACACACAACTTTACAGAGTTTCACTGGCGCCATGCCATTTAACTCATCTCTGAAAAAAATGAACTCCAGTTTAAAGTCTGTTTCAATTTAGTTGTTTGATTTGTCAAAGCTTCCATGTGTAAGGCCAGAGTGAGACAGGGAGTGAGTGTTAAACACATCATTTTTGCTCATGCAGCACTGGAGCGGTCACAGTTGTCAAAGCACAAGTAGAGATGATGTTCTCTGTAGAGTGAGTCTATTTTCAAACAGCTCCTCTTCAGAGTTTTCCTTTATTTATGCCAAATAATTGGTATGAATTTTTTTGCTTTAATTTTAGAGCACGTCTATTAAAGGGAACGTGCTTATATGCAATATGCTTTAAGAATAATTATTGACTGTTTTAGAGCACAAGTGTGTTTTTGCTATTGTTCAACTCCACTGACAACATAAAGTAAATTAAAAAACCTGATTTCTGGCTGTGAGACAGACAACTCACTGAGGTCCAGTGCAGCACATGAGCACTCAGCGCTTTTCAGTGAGCTCAGGCCCTTAATTACTGCGCAAAGGTCAAGACGGGCAGCCATGAATATGCTTATCCACCACCATCTTTGGATGCTGCACAGGTGAGCACTTGAAGCTGACGATCAATCATAGGCCACATGGGACAGACCCCTGACTTCCGGCCTTCCACGCCAACCCCATAAACCACAATTTTACAGCAATGACCAAGTGAGGAGAGATGTCAGCCCTTCTGGCAGCAGTGAGCAACATTTTATAAGGCAGTATGGACATCTTGATTTATATCAGCATGTTATCTTGGTACTTGAAATTATTTTTGCTGTCAGGTAAAAGCTGACAGATGCATATGGTAATGGGCCAGCATTAGCAGCCAGGTTCCTTACTCTGCCTTGTAGTTTAAAAGCAAATTCTGCTCTTAAAAATACTTGTACTGTTGTTAACAGTCTATTGATGTTTCACAGTCTTTGTTTTTCCACAGCTCCCTTTCAGTCTGAATGTTGAATGCAAAGTAAAACCATTAATTACCCATGCTTGAGCGTTGCTCCAGGATGGCATTGTGGGCTGTTCTGTCTGTTGCTTGTTCCACCACTTTGGTTCAGACTCAACAACAGCTAGATGACTTGCCTTGGCACTGGCATTTGTACAGATATCCATGTTTCCCACAGTGTACATCTTACAGAGTTTTCCAATAGCCTAATGCAAGTTCTCCCCTAGCACCGGCTTCAGTTACATTCTTTTAAAGTAGAAATTACAAAAAGACATGAGCTATCTGTACTTGCTCGATAGGCACAGATTTTTGTACAGAAATTGCTTACCCGGAGGGGACAACTCCAAGTGTAAAGGTGTTGCACTACAGGCAACAACGTGTTTTATTTATGTGCAGGTCACTTGTGAGATTTTTTGCTATTTTGTGCCAGTAACTTGTCTTTTTTCAGACTAATGGAGAGGAAATATATAAAATACACATTTTCACTCACTGGTGTGGATTGGTGTTTCAATTCTTCAATGTTTGACAGCCCTAATATAATATTACACACTCACACACACACACACACACATATATATATATATATATATATATTTATTAATTGTGCACCAGGAGGAACCCAGGACTCACTGCACCAGTGTAAGATCTGGCAATGAGTGCAGGAATTTCATCACCATACCTGATGGCAGTCAGAGTGGCATTGCCTAGCCTGTGGAGGTCTGTGCCTCCCTCCATGGATATCCCTCTCCAGATCATCACTGACCAACCACCAAACCAGTCATGCGAAACGATGTTAGAGGCAGCATAACATTCTCCATGGCTTCTCCATCTGTCATGTGCTCTCTCTCATCTGTGAAAAGCACAGGGGGTCTGGGGCAGACCTACTAATTCTAGTATTTTATGGCAAATGCCAGTCGAGCTCCATGGTGCTGGGCAGTGAGCACAGCGCCCACTAGAGGACATTGGGTCCTCAAGCCACCCTCATGAAGTGTGTTTCTGATTGTTTGGTCAGAGACATTCACACCAGTGGCCTGCCGGAGGTCATTTTGCAGGGCTCTGGTAGTGTTCATCCTGTTCATCCTTGCACAAAGGCGATCCTGCCTACCGATCCTGCAGATGGGTTTTACAACCCTGTCCAGCTCTCCTAGAGTAACTGCCTGTCTCCTGGAATCTTCTCCATGGTCTTGAGACTGTGATGGGAGACACAGCAAACCTTCTGGCTTTGGAACGTATTGATGTGTCATCCTGGAGAAGCTGAACTACTTGTGCAATCCCTGTAGGGTCCAGGTATCACCTCATGCTACCAGTTGTGACACTGATCCTAGCCAAATGCAAATCTATTTAAAAACAGCCAAAATAGATGTGAAGTTAAAAAATGTCAGTGGCCACCACCGGTAAAACCATTAATGTTTTGGGGGTCGTCTCATTGTTGCTCCTCTAGTGCACCTGTTGTCGATTTCATGAACACCAAAGCAGCTGAAACTGATTAACAACCCCCTCTGCTACCTAACTAATCTGATCAATATCCCAAAAATTTATAACAGTCTTAAAGTACGGAAATGAGTATGTTTTTGTAGTAATTTATGTATTCCTTTTACCCCACTCACTGTATGTCTCCCATTAAGAAAACTAACTTAAAACCTGTCGTATAGATTTACAGGAATCAGTTCATTTTGACTGTGAAACCCAAACTGTATCATTTTCATGATGCAGTGTTAGAGATTATGATTGTACAATGACAGGATAACTGCTTTAGGTAGACCATTAATTTTTAATACTCTAAAATTATACAGCCAAACAGTCTATGATGTGTAAACAGACAATATGATGTAAAGGTCAGAGTCTTTGTCAGCAGCTAAGGTCACATCTCTGGAGAGATGTTCTCCAACCAGACAGAATGAACAATACCTCTTCAGGGGCATGTAATCGTGACTCATTGCTGTGTGCGGATGCTGGCCTTGCTGCATGTAAATGTGAACGCCTCTGTCACCCTGACTGACATTCTGATTCACCGAGACCTCTGGACTGAGTGTGGGATGATGCAGTATAATCTGCGTGCAAGAATTACAGTAAAGGTTTCAATTTGCTTTAGCAGAGTGTTTATATAAGTAAACTTTTTACACATGCATTTTTAGTGAATGAACAGACATATTCAGTGACTAAACTCACTCTTCAGAATACTAACTATGTCCACATTTCTGTTAAAAGAATCAGTGATTGCACTGACTTTTCATGTAAAATTGCTCAAACTGTGAATGACTGGTCTGGATTTTAAAAACAAAACTGAAAGAAAACCTCTTAAAAGGAGCTGTGCTGGTATTACCCTACTCAAAATCGAGACATTTAAACTAAAAATGAGGATGATGGTGATATAATAGATGAAAAATGGGAGGAGAACTTGATTTTTACCCTATTAGAGCTGTAAATTCACTCATTAATGTACATAAATTCATCTAAATAAAGGCATGCCATTTCTCATTTCCCATAAACTCCCCCTGGACATGAAGAAGCTATATATAGAGTGAAGCTGTCTGTCTGTTTGAATGGATGTGCAAAGAGACTCACAGAGGGTTAACTGACCTGACTGTTAGACTATGATTCACACTATGCTGGGTTAAGAACCTACATGCAATCGAGCAGAACTGTCCTCAGGGCTGGAGACACCCACAGTCCACAAATTTGTTCATTGTTGCAAATGTTTATTTCATTGAACATTTGCATATGTCACATTTGTTAAAGTACTGTTTGAGGAAATTATTTCCAGTGGTCTTTAAAGGGAATCCTCCTTGAGTGATGTGCATAAAGACACACACACCACAATGAACCAGAAAGCAAGTATATAATGTACGTAGCTTCATGCTGATTTTCTGATGATCACACACCATTGTTCTCCCTGTAGTGATGAGCTCATGTGATTTACCTGTACACTGACCAGCTTTCAGCTTTCAGCAGAAGGCTTTAAAATCCCTGCAGCTTTAAAGGGCAGTTATAACATATCGACTGCCTGGCAAAATCTCCTGGGAGACACACAGACACTTTCCATCTGATTGTACTGACTTCAACCTTTTTTTCTTGGTTATCTAGGAATCCTTTGTTGTTCTGCACTGTTAGAGAAGGGCTGGACAGAGAGTCATATCCAAAAGGGAGACCTAACGATAGACGATAAATCTAATGACTATGCTCAACACACCAAGGCCAATTGGGCTATTTGGCAATTTTCCAGAAAAATATTAAAACCAGGTTTTTCTTTCAGCCATGCTCCACCTCTCCACCATGTTTCACATAATCTGGCTTAGTATGTTCTCCATAATCTTACTGACAAGAAGACAAAAATAATGGTAATGGTAACATACCTTGATTGCTTGTTCAGCCTCTCACCTTAGTGAATAAATGAAAGGAAAGAAAGATAAAGTAGAATTTGTGAAGAAGAAAAATAAAAAGAAGGGAATAATAAACAATAATCCCGTGCATACAGAGTATAAAACTGAAAGGAAGAGAAAGAAAAGAGGAGAGTGATAAGATAGCGAATGAGTGAAGAGAGCTGGGATGAGTAATTGCAATTTATGGTCACCATGCAGCCGACATATCCATTAGGAGTGCCATAACGAATGGCTGGTCCCTAGCAGTGACACTCAGCTCGAGCTTGGGCTGATTGAGCTGTGATCATTCCAGCATGCTGCTGCCAGCTTTGAAACACTAACCTTAGGAGATGACATCTAAATGCAACCATAAATTTAGACCCGTGGTAAGTGCTTCCCTGCCACACACCTTTTTTTTTTTTTCTGATGGTCTTCTTTAGTGATTCTCTGTGTTTGTCTCTTGTTTGTGGACACCTGCTCCATTATTAGGGTTTTGGACATCGTCTGTATGGATTAGTGCCTGTCTCCAGTTAAGTGTACACTGTCAAAATCTAAGGTGTGGCCCTTCACTAACTATATTCCTTTCCTTCCTGGTTCAGGTGCTAATGCTGAGGATTGCCATTTTCCTGCCTTACTTTCTCAACTCTATATAATACCTAAGGTCAAGTATCATCCAGTCTATCTACATCATTCAGACAGAACAACTATAATTATCAGCTTGCAATAGCAACTGCTAACCTTTAGTTACACTCATTATCTGTCTGGCAGAAGTTAGATAAGCCTATAAACATTGTAATACGCTACATGTAATCATTCTGCAGTGCACCGGTCTTGTGATTTATCCATCTTCATCCAACAAATAAAGTCATGGTCTTCTGTGTAAAGTAACATCAATAGAATTACTGTATCTCTCTATACGCTATACAAGTGCATTATATTCACTGATTGTTGAATGATTCATGTAGCTAGACAAACAATAAGAATTATATATATTTAATTATCTTCTCTTAAGTGACCAAAAACACCATGATTACTATTCTAGAGTTAATGTTGTTACACTATAAAAAGCATAAATATGTATGTTAGACTCAGTTTCTGATTATGTAAATTCAATTCAATTTTATTTATATATTGCCAGTTCACAACAAATAACTGTATTAAAGAGAAAACCCCAACAATTAGACCGTCTCCTATGAGCAAGCACTTAGTGACTGTGGGAAGGAAGAGCTCCCTTTTAACAGGAAGAGACCTCCAGAAGAACCAGGTTCAGGGAGAGGCAACCATTTGCCTCGACCGGTTGGGGGTTAGGGGAAAGAGCAGAGAGAAAGGAGATAACAGATCACTTTAACTGTTACACACTGCTCCTTTAAGTCTAAGTTGTTTTACAAGTTGTGACCATAACATGTAATTATTGTTATTCTTTTTTAAATCTTTTATTCTTAATTTTGGCCACTGACAATTTAAAAGGACACTGGGACATTGGATACATCACATGCTGTTCAATAATTGTATTTATCCTTAAAATTTAATGTCCCATGAAGCTGAGAAATTCAACCATGTCATATTTTGAGCACATGATGTTCATCTGGCTCCCACTAGGTTTGGACATAAATGTCAAGGACTGTCTTTCATTCTGTTCAGTGGCATTCAGCAACAGAGCTTTGTGAAAGGAAGGAACCAGAAGTTGGAGCAGCCACCTTGCTCTATGGTCTGTCTGCCTCTTGTTTTATTTGTGTAATATGTGTTTTGGCATTGGTCCAAAGCAGGGAAGTGCAGCAATAATAAGATTATGAGTGAGGCCAAACTTCATCACTTGTCCGCTGCAGTGCCAGGGGAGATACATTGATGAAGTGATATATGGTTTGATAGGACTTGGGGAGCATGGTTGTTTTTGGCAAAATTATGTTAATCTGGTTTGTTAGTGAAATGGAAGGAAATTGTGCATAACCATGCTAGATCTTTTGTTTCCACTACACGCACATGTGTGTGTATGTATGTGTGTGCATGAGAGAGAATGGTAGAAGAGTTAGAGAAGAAATCTGTGTTTTCTGCATTATGTTGCCTTCAAAAGAATATTAATTTTAGTTAAAATCTTTTCTTTCATTGAACAAGTTTTTTTCTTTAAACAAAAACAATTAAATTTACTGTGGAAAACATGGAGAAATGAAGTAATTTCAGGTCACACACCCTAATGACATTTTAAATCTTAAACCATTCTAAACAATAAAGAGCAGTAGAATAGGAATAAACAAATAACCATGAAAAACCTTACTGACTTTCAAGAGTCAAAATATTGTTCCAAGGTTTTCTATTCTAACCTGCTTGCAGCTAGGTGATTTCAGTGTGTACTGTATGTCTCTCTCAAATCCTGCTGTACTCCTCAGAGTTAATGATACCTTCACATGCATGCAGTTCAGCCATGCTGTGGACACTGATGCACCCCCCATACTTTCACAGATGCTGGCCTTTGCACCTTTCACTGCTAACAACCTGAGGTTTTATTTTTCTTTAGGACAGAGAACACAATGCCTTTTTTTCTGAAAACAAACAGAAAAGTGGACTCATCTGATCACAGCACACTGTTCTACAGTATTTTGGTTCATCTGAGATGAGCTTGGGCCCAGGGAGCTCAGCAGCATTTCTGCATAGTGTTGATGTATGGCTTCCTCCTTGCGTAATGCAATTTCCAGCTGCGTTTCTGGATGCATTGATGAACTGTGTTAAGCGACAATGGATGTCTGAAGTACAGTTGTCTATATTTGTCACAGTTGCATGACAGCTTCACAGGCAGTGTCACCTGAGGGCTCAAAGATCACCCTCGTTCATCAGTGGTTTTCAACTGTGGCCTTTACACACTGAGGTGTCTCTGAATTCTCTAAATCTTTTCACAATATTATGCACTGTAGATAATGAAAGACCTAACTTCTTTGCAACCTTGTGTTGAGAAATGCCCCTTTTGAACTGTCGAATAATTGTTCCATGAATTTAGGCATGAAGGGTGAGCCACAACCTATCCTTGCTTGCAATGACTGAGACTTTGATGGATGCTACTTTTATTCCCAGTCATGGTAGCTCAAATATTCCCAATTAGCTTGCTTAATGTAGAGTCTTAGTATTTTGTAAATATACACAAAGTTGGACAATCAAACTACTGAAAAGCTTTTCTTTGTACTTTTGTTAGTTAAACGTTCAAGTGAATTCATATATCACATAATGCTGCTTTTATTGCACTTTGGTAAATATCCCAGCTTTTGTGAAAAAGGGTTTTTATATTTTATATTTTATTTCATAAAAGCCGCCTCTGGATGGATATTTGGTATGAGTGCCTACTGTGGGGGTGAGCAGTGTAGTCAATGAGCTCAAAGTAAGTGACATGGTAATGAATGAAAGTGATGTCAAATGCAATCATGTGACTTATTTATGTATTTTTAATTGTTTTAGGACAACAGTATCAAATAAAATCTCCAAATAAGAGCTTTAAAAGACAAAAGGCTTCTTTTGTGTGTGTGTTCCTGTTGCATGTGTCGGGATGTGTTTCTTCCTCATCAGTGTGCACCTTCCAGTGGCTTAGCTTGACTCAATACAGTAAGTAAATACAATGATCTGCCAAAAACAATTACCTGATTTTAAGATCCCACTCATTCACCGAACTGACTTTGCCTTTGAGGAGAAAGTAAGCTGACATTTGAATTTGCATTTGAGCAGGGTTCCTTACTGGTTGAGTGGAGGATATAGCAATTCCTATTCCCTGTCAGAGCGAGGCTGTGTTTGTGTGTGTGTCAAGAACGATTGGGGCATTGTGGCTCTGAAGAATGCACAATGTTTCCTCTATTCAAGTGTTGGACTAGATGGCTTAGCCAGAAGAAGAGAGAGAATAGAACTAAATAGAAGTGGAAAGGTGGGAAAGAGAGACTATCCAAAGAAGCAGAAAAATACAGGTTAACATTTACAGAGAGAAAAAGAAACTAATACAAAAGGGAGATTAAATAGAGAGAAGAATGTTCTTCACCAGAACATAGATTTTAAACTTCTGAATGTCATGTCCTCTCTTTTCATCCATTGTGCATATCTACTGTTAACATTTACAAATGAATGTATTTATTTATGGGATCCTTTGTATTCTTATTTGGCAACAAGATAGTTTCACTGGAATCTTTTTTTTTTTTTGCTATTGCTATAAAAATGTTAACAGGATATAGAAGACTTAAGTATAATATTGTTCAATTATCAAAGTGCAGTGCTGACAAAGCAGTTTCCGTATGTGTAACAGGGTGGGAATGCAATTTTTTGGAAAGTGTTGTGG
Organism: Etroplus canarensis; assembly: GCA_015106775.1. Lineage (NCBI taxonomy): Eukaryota > Metazoa > Chordata > Actinopteri > Cichliformes > Cichlidae > Etroplus > Etroplus canarensis. The sequence goes on along the minus strand of VUQH01089005.1, from coordinate 5,485 downwards.
ATTAACTGCTAATTGAGTGGGACATTGCGCTTTTGTTGACCCTCGCCACCACCTCTGAGGCGAAACTAATCTCTCTTGCCCTTAATCACATTTCTACCTCAAAACACCATAGTCTTTTCTTTTGGTCATTCATTTTGTGAGAGTTCTCTCTTGCCCACTAGAGCAAAAATCAATACAGTCCAAGCTGAGCTCAGTGGGTGGACAGAAAATGGCTGTTTCTAGCTTTTTCTTTTTCACTGACCATGGATGATGTTACAGAAAAGAAACAGTTCTGAAGTCAAAATGAAAGTTCCACTTGTTCATCTTTGCCAAAAGTTTTGGCTTCAGCCTTTGTAGAAATAAAAAGCCATCTAATTTGCACCAAAAACCAAATCATCCACGTAGCAAGAAAGAATAAAAAAGAAACCGAGTTATCACCTGAAGCAGAGTGAAGTGCACAGCTCTCATATTGTGTACCTGTCAAACTGATGCTTTTTCACTAGTGTACCAACAGTACGAATGCACAGCATCTGCTCAGACAGAGGGAGGTACATGCAGCAAATTATCAAACATAATTTTATGAACTTACTCCCATCATCAGACTACAAATCGCATGTTTGTATTTAGCTGTACATTGTTCACTGAAACATGCTCTCATTAAGCCTGACCTCTGTCTGAGTAGAGCCTAGTGCTTATTGTATTGTGTTGTGTTGTAATGAGAGCTGGCTGTGGGCTGAGGATGAGGAGAAGGAAGATTGGGACACTTTGTCTTAGACAAAGGGCAGAGGGTTGACACAGCCATGCCAAGTGTTTTATATATATATGTACAGTGGTTGGTAATGTGTGCAAAGGGCTTAGAAATGTTCTCCTGTTGATGGGTGTTACACAATCAGCAGCAACATCCATCCATCCATCCATCCATCCATCCATCTAGAGCCATACTGGGCCTCAATCATAAACAGTGTGTACAGATAACTCTGTGTTTAAATCATACATGCAAAAGTTTCACACACAGGATCAATCAATATTTTCTTAGCATAATTTGTCTATATTCCATGAACAAACTAGAACTACTTTGGACCATGTGTACACACAAATGATGAAGGCTAAATTGTCTTAGAAAAATTAAACACACATATTTAAGCTAAAACAAACCTTTTTCTTCTTTTATATATGTGTGTATGTCTAAGACTCTGAAGCCATCACAAAGAAGAGGTTGGAATGTTGGTTAAAAGATTTAGCAAGCATCTTATTGATCATTTGATTGTTGTCATTTTTCAAGCAGTCATGAAGTTTTCCATCTTTCATGATTATTTTCTTCTTGCTTTCTCTGTTTTTCTTCCTTGTAAAAAGAACAGGGAGTGAAAAAGTTCCTTTTTAATAAAAAAAAGGCATTGTGCAATGGGGTTATATGAATTAAATTCACTTAAATACATGTTTAACACATATTAACCGTGTCTAATATTAGGTAAAAACAATAAAGATTCAGTTCAATTAAACATTCATTCTAAGCAATAAGAAAAGGAGATTCACTAATACACATAGAGTTAGCTCCATAAGTTTTGGGACCATTTTTGTAATTTTTCCTCAGTGTAGCGGATTTTTAATCAAACAGTCAAAATGCATTTGAAATGCAGATTTTCAGCTTTAAATCAAGTGGTTTGACAAAAGAATTGCATTAACTGTTTAGGAATTACAGCCATTTTTATACCTTGTCCCCCATTTTTAGACTCTCAAAAGTAATGGGACAAATTAACATAATTAAATGTAAAGATTGTTTTTAATACTTAGATGAAAATCCTTTGCAGTCAATATCTGCCTGAAGTCTAGATCCATGGACATAACCAAATGCTGTGTTTCTTCCCTTGGATGATCTGCCAGACCTTTACTGCACCCGCCTTCATTTGCTGCTTGTTTGTAGGTGTCTCTGCCTTCAGTTTTGTCTTCAGAAACTGAAAAATACACTCTGTTGAGGTGAGATCATGTGACTGACTTGGCTATTGAAGACTATCCCATTTCTTTGCCTTGACAAACTCTTAGCTTGCTTTTGCTTTGGAATGTGTTTCACAGGGCACATGGATAATGACCGGGTCAGTTTTGCAACATTTGGCTGAATCTGAGTATGGTCCCGCACACTTCAGAATTCACCCTGCTACCTCTGTCAACAGTCAAATCATCAATAAACACTAGTGACCTGGTCCCATTGGCAACCATACATTCCCATGCCATAATATTGGCTCCACCATGTTGTGGTATGCTTCAGATCATGAGCTTCACTTTTTCCATACTTTTGTTTTCCCAGCATTCTAGTACAATTTCATCTTGGTTTCAGTTGTCCAAGAATGATTTTTCTAATCTGACCTTCCTTGTAACCAGTGCTTTGCACCTTGTTGTAAACCCTCTGAATTTGCATGCATAAAGTAATTGTTCCTGACTTTGCTGGATGATGTAGTTGTTTTCTGTCTTCCAGGCCTTTTGGTGTTGGTTAGCTGGCCAGCGCATTTCTTCTTTTTTAGAATGTCCCAGATTGTTGTTTTGGCCACCTCTAAAGTTTTTGCTATAGCTCTGATAGGTTTATTTGGTTCTTCAGTCTAATAATGGCCTCCTTTACTTGCATCAACACCTCTTTGGACCTCACAGTGAGAGTTTCAGTGAGCAGTTACCAAATGCAAGCTCAGTACTTTTATTTGCTTAGTTTGTCATCAAATAAGGAGGGAACAGGCCTTTCTTGGTCATGGAACTGCTTGTTAATCAAGGTACAGAAAAGGCTGTAATTCATAAACAGCTAATTAGATTTTTGAAGTTGAAGCTAAGAGTCTGCACTTTAATCACACTTTTAAAATTCACTGTTGTGGCATATGTAATCAAAATTACAAAACCTATGGACCTAACTGTATGCCAATGTAAGGTTATCAAGTTGCAAGAAACATCAAACAACAAACATTAACATATTTTATCCCACTGAAATGTTTAATTCCATTTTTTTTACAGTATGTTTCACATAAATTCATAAAGTTAAGTGTTTAATAAACCTTTATTTGACTTTATAGGATTTTGTGTTTTCAGTGAAAAAATGATTGATCTTCAGATCACACATTTAATCAACATACTACATCTTCTTCCTTTTCCTTAATAACTCCTCGTATATCCAGCCTGACACTGGGACTTTAGCCATTTTTATCTTGCTATTTTTTACTATTCCCATTATCCCAGATTCCCTTCTGACAAGAAGATTTACAGTTTTTGTTCTGACCAATAATCACACCTTCCATCTTTACTTGATTGTTCATTAGTAGCCTACAGCAGGTTATAGGCTGTGATGGAACTGGCTTTAGCTTGTGGTGGAGGTTGGGGAAATCAAGGTCACCTCAGTGCATTGTCAGGACTCTGACTTTAACAGACAGGCTAGCTAGATGTGCCCCTCATTGCAATCTGATCTTTGATTGGTTAAGACTGGCTTGGTGTCTGTTGCAGATGGGGCTGTCCTCTTTTACAGTAATTGTCACCAAGAGGACAACAACCTCTCCAGAAAATACAATCATCCGAAGTGAGAGAAGAAGAGGAGAGTAGTAGTGAGATGCATGACACATTGGGAGGAGGAAAGATCAGAAAAAGGGTTGTTGCGCAAACAGGATTGGGGGAATATTATTACTACTACTAAAAATAATAATGATACAAGCCATGCTCACATTCACACCTATGCCAATTAGAATTACCAGTTAACCTAATATGCATGTCTCTGACCTGTGGGAGTAAGCTGAGTATCTGGAGAAAACCCACACAAGCACAGGGAGAACATGCAACCTCCACACAGATTGACCCTGGTCATTCAGTGGATGTAAACCCAGGATCTTCTTGCTGTGAGACGACAGAGCTAACACCCACCACCCACACACGCACACATGCACACGCACGCACACACGCACGCACGCACACAGCTACATACACACTATGCTGTGTTAATGTCAGTGCAGACTAGCGACCTGTCCAGGATGTACCCTGCCTCTTGCTCTATAACAGCTAAGATAGACAGTTAAATCTAACAAAAATCAATTTTCATTATATTCCCTCAATCTGACCATAATTCAAGTTACAAAGGATAGATTAAATGTCATCAGTAAAAATGTTGTTAAAGATACATTGTCTTTGGACAACTGTATACAGATGGACCATGTCAGTATGACCATGACAGTAGAAGAGGACCAAGAAAGGATCCTTGAGAAACACCATAGGCTTTAAAGGTTAAATCGAACTTAAAAAAAACAGCAAAAGTTTGATTCTATCTTGTTGAAAACATACTGTAAGATTCTGTTATTATAGGATTACATTTAATAACTACAATGGGAAAAAAAAGCTTTTCATGAAGATGGAAAGGTCACCTCTTAAATTTATGGTATTAAAGGTACAGTACTAAGACAAGAGGAATCGAGAGAGGCAGCAAGAACTATTCCTGCTCATTGTTATTAATAGTCCTTTGTCATAATAGCAATTAAGGTTTCACTTGTAGTCTATTCATCTTCTTCAGTATATTTTGGAGTTATCAGAAGGTACAGCAGATTTTTCATTTATACTAATGCATTTTGGCCCGATAGCTACAGGCACTGTTTAAATAATGAACTCAAGCTGCAACACAATTAATAATTTCTTCCTCTTTGCAGTCATAATTGCTTTCTTCTAAACTAGAGATGTATTTCATGTTGTGTTGTCTTTTCTGCTTAAAATACCTTTTATGATTTTCTAATTATTTAAGAATTCATTATTAATTAATGTACATTGTTAAAAAAGCATAAATGTGTATCAGTTTGCTCTTTTTCGAATCTTGAAGAAGCTTCTCAACATTTTCTGTTCATACCAAAGCAGTGCTTGGTGGAATAAAGGTCCCCATCATCCAGAATGTCTGCAAGCGTAAACTAACTATGATCAGTGTGCGGGTAACACTTAAGGTTATATGTAAATGACAGTATCATAAGGCCATGCATCAGTTGCAAGAAGGAAGTGAGTCTCATGTCTTTTTAATGAGGAAGAGAAACCCTTAAAATCCAATTTAACCAATTTAATAGGGGTGTAATTATCAAGCTTTACCATAATTTTCTGAAGACAGCATAATCTGCTTGTCATACACTGTATATTGTGCAGTGTTTAAACTCCGCATGCAACATTTCTCCAATAATTTGCCTGCAGCTCTCGAGCTGTAAAGTGCTCTTATTTTAAAATGCAGTCTGAAATTTGTGCCAAGAGCAGACAGTTAGTGTATATCATTTCAGTAAATCTGAGTAAAGGAGACAAATTCACAGCCCTCTATCACAACTCTGATGGATACAGTGGAGGAGGCAGAGAGCACTCAGAGGTCTGTCTGCATGAACTGTAACTCACCAGCTGTCTGTTTTGTTGGTGTGGTGACATACACACACAAACACACCCACACACACACACACACACACACACACCCACACACACTCGCTCTCTCTCTCTCTCTCTCTCTCTCTCTCTTTCTCTCTATCTCCCT